>CABFWO010004897.1:0-39121 GCA_902155825.1 Timema genevievae
TGCCTATTACTGACACCCGTACTGACCGTGTAAGGTGCCTATTACTGACACCCGTACTGAGCATGTAAGGTGCCTATTACTGACACCCGTACTGACCGTGTAAGGTGCCTATCGAAGATGGCAAGGGATGTATTAGTTTATTGTGCGACTATCTATTACGCTTTAGGGCTAACAATTCGTAATCATCATACAACCACACTCCGCGCCGTTTACACGTCAAAATATCTGTCTAGGATTAGAAAAAAAAAAATTCAAATATCTTGAATTTTAGTTTTAAATTCGTGTTCATTTTGTCTCTTTGCAGATTTCAACTCTTCTAGGACAGCGTTTTCGTTTTTCCAGTTATTTATTGGTCTCGTGCTTAGCCACATCGTTTTCTTCTTCTAAATGCCTTATTTTCTGTTTTAGTTCCTCTTCTTATATATCTACCCGAGAGCATTTTGAACTCTCGCGGGGATCATGTTTTGTTACTTGACTCTTGGTTATCGAATTTGAAGGATTAGATTCAACTGATAACAATACATCATATTTAATTGATTGGCTGTAATTGATATTTGTTCATAGAATCTTTCTCACAATATTTTCTCTGGCTCTTTTGGCTTGTCATGTTGAAATAAAATCCGCTCCCATCGAATGGTCAGCAGGACGTTTACATGGCAACTTTTCTGTTGGTATTGCGCCTGGTTTTATACTTCTATATTTTTGTGGATGTTGAGAGTATTATAAAAGACGACATTGCAAAGACTTCTGAACATATTCTTAGAATAAATAGTCTAGTTTAATGAAGATTTTTTTTAATATAAAAATAAAAATAATATAGATATAGATGAGGCTCTTTAAATACAATATAAAATTAGAAATTTTACAGTCTTGTTTTTGCTCAAAGTCAACCTACCCGTCTGGGCCTATCCATATTTGTTTGGATAAATATGTAATGATAAAAATGTACCCGCCTTTACATATAAAAAGAGTGGAGAAACCATTTAGGAAAATCCACCCCTTGTCACACTCGGCTCAGAATCGAATCCCGACCTCCAAGTCGCAAGTAAACAATAGTAGATAAGCTTGGTATGAAGTCCGTGTGATCACAACCAATAAATCACTTGGTAAACCTTATATTTTATAGCAATATAGCAATAACATAATACTGTTGAAATATTGCATGAATAAAAACAATGTAAAGCTTGTTAATTATATGCGCGTTTGTAAAACATTTGTTGGAAATACGAATTATTATATTGCATATTATCAGATTTTAAAATACTGACTAAAATTATTATATTTTAGGGGGTTATTAAATTTAGTATTAATAGACACGTGTATAAAATATATTTCTTTAAAAAAATCTTTGTTTTGTCGGTCATTTTAATTAAATAGTTGGACGATGGTTTCACTCGTGATATTATTAAAAACTTTTTTTTCAAACACAAATAATTAATGGCCAAAAAATCAAAGAATAGTTATCGTTCTTAAAATTATTCCCTACTTTGAATTGAATTCACAGACTGATATTACCGACACACATATCTGTCTAAGCCTCCTGTCGTTCTGAACATTTTAGTTTCATCTCCCTGGGGGCTGAGTCACACAAGCGGAACCAAGTGACAATAAGTGCAACAGGTAGCTTGCACTCCTCTGCCCCTCACCCTATACCATGCCTTCTGTCTTTCCGCTCCTCTTTTTCATTCATTAGAGCACTCCCTCTCTCCCCTCGGGTCACGTGGCCAAACAGAGGGCTCTCATTGGGCCGAGGGCACGCGCGGTTGTAAGTGCTCTTACAAGGGAGTAAGGAGGGGTGCGTATCCCCCTGGTTTCCCCTCACTAACCCGCGGATATACCCCTAGGTGATATAAAATGCTATAACAGGTTGGTATATGGTTTGAGACTTTTCAGTGTCGGTCTGAATGCCGCGCAGTCCACGTCTTGAGTTTTTATTTTATTGTTTGTGTGTTGGTATCGTAAAATATCACGTGTGTCATTTTTTATTTTTTTCCCCTATAAGCAATGTTGTTTGATTACCGCTATATTGAAGGATCATGTTGATGGACAATTGATTCGTTACTACTTTAAATATAATTTATGGTTTGACTACTCTATTGAAAAAAAACATATATATGAAAGAAAAGATATATAAAAAAATACTGTGGGTGTCTTGTGAAGTACGTGAATTTATTGTCAGTATTTGTTTTATGATTACAGAACATTGTATTAGGGAAACAGAAAGTACGGTTTGTGATGGCAGCAGTGACAGACATGTTTCGTTATATTTATTACTGTAACAATAACAGAGATGTGGAAGGTTCAACTCCACATCCTGTCGAGCTGAACGATTCTCCGTCACCTCCTTACTATCACTATCAATCTTATTTTTTACCACAGATCTCCCCAAACAATCAGCTGCCCCTAATTTCTTCCCCCTCACCGTCACCGAGTGTCCACTCTCGCAACTCGAGCTCACCCCAACCCGCCGCGGCGCTTCTCAGGACGTCTTTGCTGGCCTCGTCCTCCAAACATAAAATCATTAGTTTGGATCATTTATCGGATGGTCGTCGCACGCCCAGTCCAGACAGCCTGAGATCGCTGAGTCCGACGTCGGACGTTATGGATCATCACAGCAAGGCACCGAATCTACTCTCAAAGTTCACCGCCGAGTTAGATTCCAAGCACTACACTGCGCTTCTACCGCCCTTGCAGCGGCCAATGGTTACCTACAAAGGCACGCTGACGTCACATTTCAGTGATCCTTTCGAGTACAGTAAAGTGAGCCATAGGCTGTCCATGGAAGAAGGTTTTAGTGGTGACAGTGTTGTGACTGTGGACTCAAAAAAAAACAAAGAACAAATTAGAAGAAGTGTTGTAGTGCCCTGCGGCGACAATCCAAGGATCTGTCACGCTCAAAGTGGTAAAAGTGGTGTTTCCGCGGAAAGAAATTCACAAACTTGTAACGCTGGTGACGAACTAGTTGACGACGATTCTAGTAGGACAGATGACTTTGATGAAGACAGTATAATGCAGGACAGTTGCGATGATTATGATGATGAGGAATGTATCGATCGTGATGTTGATGGTACCTCTTCGCAGAATCAAAAACATCATCAGACGTCGTCGAAACGTCGGTCTAGCAGTAAAATGGTTAGCCCTGTGGTCTTGAAGAAAAGGAGACTCGCCGCGAATGCGAGGGAGAGGAGGAGAATGCAGAATTTGAACAAAGCTTTCGACCGTCTGCGCACACATTTACCGTCCTTGGGAAACGATCGGCAACTGTCAAAATACGAAACCCTCCAGATGGCGCAAACTTACATAAATGCGTTGTATGATTTACTTCAGTAGTTAATGTAATATTCTTAACATATTTTCAAAATCTCAGGGACGTAGCAGTGTTTAGAATTTGCAAAGCCGGATTTTTTTTGTTTTTTTTTTTTGCTAACATCAACCTTAAAACTAAAGTTATGTCTCCATCCAAATTCATTAAAAGTGAAAACCGATTTATTGCAGGTAAAGACTTATGTGTGTGTTTCCCTCATTTGGAACATCTTATTCAAGGTGTTGTAGACGTTAAGGGTTTCAGTGCAAAACTAATTAAACTTTTTTTTAGTAAAGTGCAAAACGAGAGTTTGTACATCTGTGTAACGCTAAAAAATTCTTACAAATAATAATACAAAGTTTATAATTGTATGCGTTTGTTTCTTGTCAAGTCTTAGATTATAATTCAAATGACTTTAATGATAGACTTGAACAGTAACTTTTACCTAAGTGGAAATACAAGACTTATGGCCGCGTAATATGTTATTAATAAGATCCAACTGTGATTAAATCGATATTGTTTCTTTTTAAATACTCGTTGAAATAATATTCCTTTGTTAGTAAATGTAATACAAAAATGTTATGATGTGTGCCATCAATGTATATAATAGTTAGATTTCGTTGACATTTGTAACACATTTTTTTGTATGTTTGTTATGAAGTAGGCTAGCTAGAGGTCCCAATTAAAATATTTCTCGTTTATTATGCATTTGACAACTTACACATATATGGTATTTCATATAAACTATACCTTGACTCGTATGTGCTGTGTAAATTGCACGCTATTTGAGTACCTTTGAGTTATTGGTTGTTAGTTTTGTGTTTTCTTAAATTTTACTTTAAACATTTGAGTTAATTTGATCAGATTTACTTAATTACCGTCTAAAAATAATTCATCTTTTCTATTAAAACATTTAAATATTTACCATACGTTGTATACGTATTTTTTGACTGTCTTTAAGGGAAAAAAAAGAAACCCATTTAAGCTTTTCAAAATTTAGGACTAGTTTTAAAATGTAAAGTATTTTAGACTAAAATCATGCAATAAGATAAAATTGTTAACATTTTCTACCTAATGGTGGTATTAAAAATAAGTTATAACATTCTTAAATTAATTTAAAGCATTTCGGCATGTTTAATTTTGTTTAGGCTATATATTTTAACGTAATAAAAAAATGAGTTTATGTAAATTTGTAGGATGGAACTATGATAATTTTGTTAATATTAATAATAAAATAGTTTTCTAAAAATTAATGATGTTTTTGATGTACAAAACAAAAGGGTTCTATTTGATAAGACAAACTGTAGGCCACTTGATAAATAATGAATTCCCATTTCAACAAGTCGTTAGAAAACCTTATTTAGTAACATATGTTGAAATATTTAGTGTGTTTGATTATGACGTCACTTGTTTTATAATCAATATTAAAACCAACCAAACAACACTAATATCAGATATAATTGAATATTAACACACATGCAGGCCTAAATGAAAGTGAACAGGCTGAAATTTGTATGATACACATATCATGAAATTTGGAACAGATATGTTTTCTACCACTACCTGTTGCATTTTTTCTTCCACAATTTGTCCTTTCTTTTAAATGAATTTCCTCCTCTGAGACACTTTATCAGCACTATTAATTTTGAAGTATACTTTGCTTTGTATTTCTTAAGTGCAGTTATTACTAAAAAAATCCATAAAAATCCATCAGTTAACTCTTTATGGTACCTATATTGTGTCCATTAATAACTATTAAGTCTTTCCCTCATTGACTCTTCATTATTTCAAATTCCATGTTGACACTGATGACAACACTCATTACTGTGCCATCACGAGGAAATCTATCATCAAAGGTCATTCATTGTTAGTTCCTGATAGTGCCACCTAAAGATTTAATGGACAGTGTAGGCAACCCCTATAGTTTGTGCAACCCTTGCGACCTAGTTAATATGTGCCTTAGACCCCCTTGGTATGTTAACATTTTACCTCAGTAAGACTCAACCAACCGTTCATCGGGTCCCAGTTGGCATGCAGCCAAAGCTACCGGATATAAACATCTAATAATGACAAACAGAATAATATTATTTACTATTGATTTTTATATCCCGATAAAATATATTTTAGAGAGCAACTTTGCTCGGTGCTAATACAGGTCACCTCAATAATAATATTACCATGTTTTTTTTTTTTTGTAAAATTTAAATTTGGTAAATATTATTAGTACCGACGTCTTAGTACCCGTTCGGGTTATATGCACTTACGCTAATGTGTAATGGTAGGGTGAATGTGAGATTAAATGGAGGACCTACAGTTTAACGTTGGATCCGAACCACGGTGGGGGCCTGGCATTCCACACATTCACAAGTTGTGATTAATACACGTCTTGTCGGAGGTAAAGGAAGGGTTTGGCAATTAGATAAATCTGTGCCGGAACCGAAGATTGAACCCCGGACCTCCAGCACAGAAGTCTGACACCTTAGCCCTGGACCGCCAGGTCACCGTTGGTAAATGTTAAAATAAAATAAAGATTTATAACATTAATGATAACAAATAATTTTTAGTCATGATTAAATTAATTTGTTATGAATATAATTATTACTAACCATGGTTTAGTTTCCATCCGACAACCTTAGCTCAGTCGGTAGCGTGTTTCTACCGAGCAAAGGGTCTCGGGTTCGATTCATGGTATGGAAAAAAATGTATCATTGGTGAAATGGGGGTTTACCCTTTCATAGTGATGAATTAACTGCTGGGGACTGGATGTTGTGCCTGTCCTAGTCTTAAATTAAATTATTAGGCATAGGCCTCTGAAGCGATGACAGGCCTAACAAGCCGGTAGTTGAAAATATATGGCTTGAATAAAAAACTGACCAAGGCCATAGTCTGGAAAAAGTGATGCATTAAAAAAAAAGTTTTGTTTCTGGATCCCCACAGCCTTCGTAATTTAGGCTCTTAGTGATTAAGATTTGCAAGATGATAAAAGGGTAAACCTAATCGAAATTCGTAATGTTAAAAATCACTCCTGACTCCCTGAGTCAGACTGAATCCCGGTCAGAGATCAGCGAAACATTACGCAGTTGTATATACCAGCATCGGTGAGCGCGTGGACTAAATGTTAAGCTCATCTAATATGTCTCGTGGGTGACGGCGAGTTCGAATCTAGGTCGAGTGTACCGAAAGGATTTTTTGTTTCCCTCGATTAATTTTCCAGTCTCCTTTCGCGCTTTTGCGGGTATATTTTCTCCACACAATACCTTTCTCATCCTTAACTTATTTTCGGATGAGTAGTAAGATGAGGAGATGAATTACAAAAACCTGCCGATTGCAGTCACCGGCAATCATTGAAGTTGATGTGACACGTTGCAGATGCCCCAGTCGAAATCTGTCGTTAATAATGTTGGTCACTCCTAGATATTATTAGATCAAAGTGATATTTATGTTCACATTGATTATTCATAAGACCTCTGCGGTCTAGTAGTCGAGAGTCTCTGGCTACATATCCAGAGGTCCCTGGTTCGATCCCCGGCGTTTCTAGAATTTTTCTGCGAAGCAGGGGTTCTGAAACCGGGTCATTCTCAGCCTCGTTAGGGCAAATGGGGTGTTACTGGTCTGAAACCGGGTCATTCTCAGCCTCGTTAGGGCAAATGGGGTGTTACTGGTCTGAAACCGGGTCATTCTCAGCCTCGTGAGGACAAATGGGGTGATACTAGTCTGAAACAGGGTCATTCTCAGCCTCGTGAGGACAAATGGGGTGCTACTGGTCTGAAACCGGGTCATTCTCAGCCTCGGGAGGACAAATGGGGTGCTACTGGTCTGAAACCGGGTCATTCTCAGCCTCGGGAGGACAAATGGGGTGCTACTGGAATGAAAAAATAGCGTCTCCGGTCTAGAAATTTCAGTTTACCCGCCAGAGGCTTCGTTGTGCTAACCACATGACTCCTATCGGCAGAATTTGACACTATCTTCGCCAACAGACGGTAGTCGCTTGGTTGGTATGGTGCGATTTTGGGCTGAAGACATGGAGTTTTTCTTTAAATTATTTTTATTACACAAAATACTTTAAACAAAATAGTTTACAAATTAAAGAAATGGGAGAGATTTGTAAGTAAAAAATTAAGACCTTATGTTACTTCCCACCATTTACTCCCCCGTAACCCCTCATTTCTTCACCCATAAGTAAATGTATATTTTATTCAGTCTCATACAAAGTATACCACTATTATTATAGAGTAACTGAGCCACTTTGCAATTATTTTTGCAGCTACAAGATTTACCGTAAAAGTTTCCTTTTCGAAAACTAAAGGGGAAAATCTTGTTTCCTTGAACCTTTAAAAGAATTACATCTAGTTCAATCACATTGATGTTGATTGTGTTGCGTTCATAAATAATTACAAGCTAGTCACGTTGCTATCAAAAGCAACCAATGGAATTAAAATAATGTTTTACATGTCTAGACTAAATATGAATAATAGTCTATAGATAATCCCAAATTTTTACTTACTTACTCTATGGTATTGGGAACTCAAAAGTTTATTGCCACACTTACAGAAGTTTGCCACCTATCCCTATCTTGAGCAAGTTCTATCCAGTCCACCTCATTACACCCTATTCCTATCATGAGCTTGTTCTATTCAGTCCACCTCATTACTCCCTATCTCTCTCTTGAGCTAGTTCTATTCAGTCCACCTCATTACTCCCTATCTCTGTCTTGAGCTAGTTCTATCCAGTCCACTTCATTACACCCTATCCCTATATTGAGCTAGTTATATCCAGCCTCCCTCATTACACCCTATCTCCCTCAGGTCCATTCTAATGTTATCCTCCCATCTGCGTCTAGATCTTCCCAATGGTCTTTTCCCATTAGGTTAGTCAGTCGATACCCTGAACAAGGTTCTAGATTCTCCCGTTTGCGTTGCATGTCCTGTCCATCGTAATCTATGAGACTTGATTATCCTAACAATGTCTTTTGATGAGTACAAGGTATGTAACTCATCATTATGTTATCTCATTCACCCTCCAATAGCCTCATCCCTTTTTGGACTAAATATCTTCCTAAGCATCTTGTTCTTGAAAACCCTAAAAACTTTGTCGTTTGAGTTAAGAGACCACGTTTCACAATCATAGAGAACAACCGGTAAAATTATTATTTTGTATATTCTGAGTTTTACATTCCTGGACAGCAGGCGAGATATCAACGACTTACTGACAGACTAATAGCATGCATTTCCCTACTGTATTCTTTTTCTAATTTCCACTCTAATATCGTTATTGCTAGTTAAAATGTTACTAGATAAGGTAAGTGAGCCAAAGGTTGTCCATTTAAGGCCTTACTATTTTTATATTTTTTTGGGTGATCGTGCAGTGGTCTATTTGCCAGGTAGCTAATTAACTATTTCCTGAACAGAACCTTTTTTACCATTTTAAAAATGCTTTATCAAAAACCTTTCACTGTTACCAAAGGTGGGACATGTTGTGTTAGGGATTCTGTAATAATTAGTTGGTTTTAACACACAAGAAACATCGATTACGTTTAGTAAAGCTTATTTTACTAAAAAACAAAAAAGAAAAGATTTTTTTATTTTAAATCAATTTTTAAAATATTTGATACATTAACTAATTATTTAAAAAGATACATAAGGGTGGGGAACTGGAACTAGTGGAAACTCGTAGACCTAACTTAAACCCAACTAACCAAATCCTGGTAACCGTTGGGATAGTTCCCTTTTCGGGAAAATTACACAAATAAATATAATATATAAAACTTGGGACATTTGGTGGGAAATTTCAAAACAATAACATTCCGTCAACTATAAACGTTTTGTCTCCTTTCATTCCTCAAAACAATCTTTCTTAAAGTGATTCTTTTTTTTTTAATCAAATATATTTTAAAACAATTTTGTAACTGGGCCAATATATCTTAACCACGCGGTATGGTCTCATCGCCAGCTCACAGTTTTTCCCATGGTTCAGTAGATCACGCACGCACGCACGCAGGTTGTAGTTGGCGTGTTGATGTTCACTTGTCTGTAACGACTTAAGGCCTCCCCCCCTCTCCTGACACCTGATATTAACCTCCTCCCCTCCCCCCACACACACACACCAACACTGATCAGGTTTCAGCACACCTTATTTTAACCTCAGGTTCAGGAGGTTTGGACGCGATACACCTACAGAAGTGACCTTCATTTTATTTCAGGAATTCTAGGGTAAGAATACAGATTGTTGGTAATAAAAGAGCGCTTTTCCTAAACGCTTTGAGAGCGTTCAGGAGTATTTAGTTCGAATCTTGGTTGAATGTTTTAAAATAATTATATTCATTAGAAATAAAATGTAATACAAAGATTGAGATGCTAGAAAATATTTTATCCGTTGTTTGTAATCAACCGTGATAAAACAAAGTGCTTGTTCTATGAGTTTTAGTTTTATAACTTCTGTTTATAAATATCTTGAGTTTTTTTTTCTGTTTTACGCCTGTGTCTCAAGAAGTCCCTCATTCTGTATATTTATAAATGTTAAAAAATTAGATGTCTAAACAAAATATTTATTCTATTATTCGGTTGGTATTTCGGTCAATTTGTTCATTTCTGACCTATTTATAACTGAATATTAATTTTTTATTCCGTTTGTTGTTTGATTAATTTGTTTATTTGTTGATTTTTTAGTCTATTTACCGATTTTTATCTCGTTGGTCTTGGGGTGATGTGCTCACCTCAAAACCCAATGCTCGTGGGTTTAATCCCAACCGGGGGCGATGGATTTTCCTTTGAACGATAAAAATCCTTATCACTGGTTCCTTCGGAGGGAAAGTAAAGCCGTCAGTCTGGTATCGATTGTGGCAACTACAATAACCCGGGAAGGAATGTGGAACTACCTTTCCTGGCAAAATTGGTAGGCTCTTTCGCTCTCGCTTATAGAAATGCTCGTGTGCTGATGTAATCAGTTGGTTCAGAAAGTGCACACTAAATACCTCAAATATATATATTTAAGTTATTTGTTCAGCCACTCGGATCGTCATTTAACCTGTAAGTAGATCAGCCGGTCTTAAAAATTATCTGTCATTGGGTCTCTCAAGGAGTTTCTTGGGATGCGTCCAAATAAAACAGATAAATTGATTAGAATAAGTTGTTCTGTACTAGATTTTGCTAAACATCTAGTTTATAATCTGATTTAGGGATGTGGCTGTTGTGTATTTGATATTAAAATTGGATTGAACTCTTGAATACGCATGTATAGATAAAAACAATGTACAACTTTAATTTTTTTTAGTTAATCTATGTAATAAGATAACAAAATTTATTCTTTAATATGTATATTTTTAAATCCCTAAATTCGTAGAACACATGTCTTCGATTTTGACAAAGAACATTCATGTCAAATTTGGTGTTTCCTACTCAGTTTTGGAAATGCGTGTACGCTTTGGGGAATAAAGGAAAACCACCCACTCCCCACTTCACCCTATTAGGGGTTGACTTTCGAAAAAAATCTCAAAATTCTCTGGCCCGTTACTCGAAAAGAACCTTTCTGCCAAGTTTAATCTTTCCAGCTCAAGCGGTTTGGAAGATACAGAAAAACCAACCCCTCCCTGCTTCATCCCCTTGAGGCTCGGTGCACACGGGAGGAATTTCGGTGGGAACTTCGCGGAGCAGAAGACGCGCGTTTTCCGCAAATATTCCACAACTTCGAGTGGAATTTTCGTGGACATCCATCTGAGGACTCTCCTTTTTATAGTCACCATGGATTACACGGAGTGTGCGGTATTTTCTTATTTCGTAATAAAATATATTAAAGAAAAGAAAAAATGCAAGAAGCATCGTAGATATTGGATTCATCCAATTGTTAGCTGCCGACTAGGTAGGGGTACGTTTTACACCCTTTTTCACGACTTGAGGGAAGATGACGTTAAATTTTTTAATTATTACAGAATGTCTATTCGAACGTTCGATGAACTTTTGTTCACTGTGAAGGATTGTTTGCAAAAAGAAGACACAAATATGAGAATGTGTATTCCTCTAGTTGAAATGTTGGCAATAACACTAATGTAAGTAGTTAAAATGTTTATAATATCAAACTAATTTATTATATTGAATTCAAATATAACCTCAATTTGATCAAAACAGCTATAAGATGTAAAGCACTTGTTAAGAAAATTACTTACATACACAACAATACTTACACACTAAGCTTCTGTTCATATTGATAAGCATGTTTAAAGAATAGATAAATGCATCTTTGAAAGTTGAAAATATTGATGGTAAAAACTAAGTTGAGTATATAAGAACAGCGGGGTGGCTAGAAGGTGTAAAGATCACTGCTATCTGATTGTTGACTAGCCACAGAGTCAGTTGATGACTGAAGTGTACAAGATGGAATGTTATTTTCCCGTATTTCATTGCGATGAATTCCTTCGCGATTTTGCGTTGAAGACCCTAATGGCATGTGCACTACCACTGGTTGATAAGGTGATTGTGGTAAGTGATATTGCTCATGTGGTCTAAGTGTCGCATAATTTGTATGACGATAGTTGTAGTAAGCTGTGTGATGTGTGGAAGCCTCAGAATGTTGTTGATACATCTCTACCGTCTATGCCTGGCATTGTAGGTTGTGTGCCTGTCTAACATTTCTAAGCAATTTTAATACTTCCATTCTAAACTCAAGCTTTTCGTCTGTGTCTAATGATCTCAAAGAAGGTAATAAAGACTCGAAGAATGATCTGTCTTCTTTATCAGGATCATCCTTCTGACGTTCCTTGTGAAGGGTCATGAATTGTGAAAGTTGGAATTTCAACTCACTGGTATTATTCCTAACCGGCCTCTTTCGGTTGCTCTGAGTTGGCTTTCTTCTTTCTGTCAATTGGTTAGGTCCAAGATCTGTTTGCGATTCAACTTCGTCTTCGGCCGATTGCTCTTCAGTGTCTTCCATAGAACTTGCTGAAGTAGTTCGAGCTACATCGATTTTTGATAGAAATGATAACTGATCAGCGTATGTGTACTTGAATTTTTTGCTTGCACCAGAACCAGATTTCAATTAATTTCTCTTGCATTTCAAGTAGTAATCTTTTACATTTTACCGTTTCGATATTAGTTTATTACCTGCAACAAAAATGAGTAACAATAATAAACATGGATTAAATAGTAAAGCTGTTATATTTTGTTAGGTCTGTATGTCCATCACAGACTCTGCCTTAAAATATGAGTGAAGAATGACTCTGTGTACGGAAAGATTCCTGGATATCTCAGTGGTTTATAGCATTGGCGTACTAATCCAAAGGTCCCGGATTCGATTCCCATGTCCAGGTGACATCTTTCAATTTTTAGAAAATAATAAACATGCTTACCAAAAGTCAAAGATGTAGTAATGTAATAAAACTTCACTAATTAGTCACCTGTGGTACCTGAGTTGTGACGAAATGGTTAAATAAAAGAATGGGTGGTTGGGTAAATACAAAGTCATTTTAGAACAACGAACTTAATTTATCATACATGAACAAAAAAAATCTGTTATCAAAATTATTCACATTTAATTTTTGTTTTAAATAAATTAATTCTTATTTTGTGACGGGAAAGGTTTGAAGTGGGGGATTTAGAGGGGCAAACTTAGCGACACCAGGATGGTAAAAGTAGCCAAAATATCGTGATACAGCCCCTTCACACCCATTATCTGACCCGCCATTCCCGATCCCAGGCATGACCTTCAAATTGTGGCGCCTACATTAAAGATGTAAGTTGCCCGCCACCTTTATTTAGTTAGTTTTAAAAGAGGGGGAATAGTGAAATAAAGGTGACGAATTAGTGAGGTTCTACTGTATATAATATGTTTCTTCTACTCACACAACTACATTAATACGTTGTTTCAGGTATTTAGCAGTTGGGTGCTACATGGTCGAACTTCACTATACATATAGAATTGGAAGGACAACAGCAGGTGTAATAATAAAAAATGTGTGCAATGCTATCTGAGAATGCTTGAAAGACCAGTGTTTCCCCACGCCATCGGAAGACAAATGGAAAGCAATAGCAGCAGGCTTCCAGGAACGAGCTCAATTCCCGAATTGTTTAGATGCAATAGACGGTAAACATGTCCCTGTTGTGAAACCAAAAATGAGCGGTTCATTATATTATAATTACAAGAATTATTTCTCAATTGTTCTCCTAGCGGTTGCGGACTCGGACTATCGGTTCTTGTATGTTGACATTGGATCTTTCGGCAATGAATCGGATGCAACAATATTTAAGAAATCTTCATTGTGGGAAAAGCTTTCAAACAATAAGTTAAACATCCCACAACCGGCGCCTCTACCTCATAATGAACAATTAATAACACCTTATGCCTTTATAGGTGATGAGGCCTTCGGTTTATCAGAACATGTTCAAAGGACATTCGCCGGCAAAATGTTAACAAAAAATAAACGTGTTTATAATATTATAGGCATTTCAGAGGAAGAAGATACATTGAATGTGCGTTTGGCACACTGACCAATAAATGTCTAATATTTCACAGACCATTAAATGTAAATGTAAATGTGCAAATGCGGTTTTTATATAACAAAAGCTTGCTGTACACTGCACTACTTTATGCGTGAAAGAGATGGATTTAGATTAGAAGACACATTAGCTTTTGATACTTTGAAAAGTATAAATGAAAGGGACACAAGAGAGAAAACCAGAAAAGGGTTGGAAACAAGAAATATCCTGGCCGATTATTTCTTAAGTGACGCTGGTAAACTACCTTGGCAAGACAGCAAGATTTGATACCATTACAAAAACATTATTTTGTTTGGTATTTTTTGTATTAAGGTAAAAAGGTAGGAGTATACCTGCAATGTAAAAACTTATCTTCAACCGATTGTTATTTTCATACAACATACTACTTGTTGGATTTGAAGTTGATTTGTTTCAATAAAGTTTCGCTCATTACATCTTATTTTCAGATTTTTAATAATAGGCTTACCTTACCATTACAAAGTGTATCTTTGTATAATAATATCTCCATCGCATCCCTTATTACTTTTTAGTCATACATTTGCTTGTGAATTCAGAAAGTGTTTTCAAATAAATAATAATGTTCCCATTATGTATTTCTTATAAAATTATTAAACAGATGAAGGCCTATAGTGAAATTATTATTTTAATTTAGGGACACAAAATCTAGGCCTGCAATAATTGTACCTGTAAAATTAGGCCTTGGGGGTAGTAAGCTTGAATATATATATATATATATNATATATATACTTATCAACACTAGCCTACTATGCCTATCAAATTAGATTTTTTGTAAACCATCCTGGCTTTACTCTTCAATAATAGAAAATCACCTTCTATTATTGTAACTATCCATAGCTTCTTAAAATAGTAAAGGTTTTAATTTCCTAATATTAATTTCTTATAAACTTACTCTTGCTTCCAAAGTTCTTTATTCTTAGAATTTGTAAGCAAAAGTTTCAACTTCCTATACATACAACAATTGATATGAAAATAAATTCATAAATAACTTTACATATTGTAGTAGTGTAACCAACCAAAACAAATTATTTTATTATTTTTTACTATTGTATCTTAATTAAGATTACAGTTAATTAATAATAATATACAAAGGTAACTTACCGAAAGCGTTTCTTTATTACTCTGGCTGCTTCTCAAAGTCATTAAATAAAATACAGCATATTTCAATCCATGCTGATGTTTTTTATTCCTATCTTTGTACTCGTCTACGGCATGACCTCTTCTCGATCTTTAGCAGGAAATTTAATAATATTTAGCACCGCGTCTTACTACCCGTTCGGGTTATACGCTAATGGATTAGGAATTGGGAGGGTTGAATTTAGAGGAAGTGAACCCGCATTTGCGTGGAGGGAGAGTGGAAAACCATTTAGGAACCCCCCCCCCAGTTCACCCGACCGAGATTCGAACCTCGATCTCCCCGTCCTCTGCGGTTGAGCTCAACACGACTAGCGCGTTAGCCAACTACGCCACCGAGGCGGGTTTTTAGCAGGAAAACCTCCATATCAATTTTTTCAATGTCCATTTTTATGTCAAAAATGGTAATAAGTAAATATTTTTAGTTAAATTACTATGCAAAAATATAAATATGAGATGTACAAGGAAACAGTAACAACGTCTCCGCCGATATTCCGCGCTGAACTGTCCGCCCGTGAGTACCGTCCCATAGAATTAACATGAGCTGGGGCGCCCCGAGCGGAATTTCTTCGAAACATTTTCATACGGGGAGCAGCGAGAAGACTTGAGGTGAGATTTCCGCGGTGAAAATTTTCCTCCCGTGTGCACCGAACTATCGGACCCAAGGTATTTTGCCTGGCCCTGCGGAGGTAGCGATGATTCCGCGCGACTTCCTCTCCGCGAAAATTCCTCCCGTGTGCATCGAGCCTAAGGGTTGAATTAAAAAATAATAATAATTCTCGCCCTTTACCTAAAAAGGACCTCCCTGCCAAAATTCATCTTTCCAGATAAGCGGTTTAGAAGCTATGGAAAAACCACCCCCTCCCAACTTCACCCCCTTAGGAGTTGAATTACGCAAAAAATCTCAAAAATCTTCGAAAACGTATCTCTTCGATTGTATTCACCTGTATATTCTGCAGGGGAATTATTATGTGTCTCCTCTATGGTGATTTTACCATGTTTTTAATATCGTTTAAGGCCCTAATGACCTCAATGTGTCGATGGGCCTTTAAACCCTAATAATAATAATAATAATAATAATAATAATAATAATAATAATAATAATAATAATAAAATGAGTTATATTTCAAAATACCTCTTACAAACTAACTTTACTTCGGACATTACTCTTAATCTCAACATAGGCCTACAACCTTTGGATCTATATATTTACAAATTGAGTAGGTGGACAATTTAGTAAACAATTAAATAAACTTTTTTTTGTAGCTACCTGGATTTTAACTAAGGTCCCCTATGTTTGTGTGTAATCAATCTTCCAACACCACAACATAAAATAATATTAAATATATTATTACTGTAGTATTTAAATGCGTTTTAAAATTGAAATTAATCTTCATTTTCTCGCATATACCGTACTACTTGCTAAATATTTTACTTTCCCCCAATAACGAAGAGCTTAGTAAGAATTTCAGATCTTTGCTTTACAAATAAGGAAAGAGAGAAAGGGATTTTCCCTAATATTGAAAAACTGATCTGGAGGGGCTTGGAATACTAAGTTTTTCAATATTTATCGACTCGTATATACAGTTTATCATATGTAGAAGCTAACATACACTCATGATTTATGGTACAAAGTATGGGATATTGAAAAAGAAGAATCTTTAAAGCACTTATGAAGTGAATTTTCTTTTACTATTTTCTTTATTTTTTTCATAAATATTCTTTATTTTCTTTAGTACAATTTTATTATTTGCTTTATAATACATTCAGGAAAGGTCGTCTTTGGAATTTTATTGCTAAAAATACAGGTTATAGGTTTAATAAATTATATAAACGAAGCGTTTTTAATATTGAACTTTCATATTCATATTAAATAAATTTTTATATTTCGATTAAAAAAACTTTTTTTTTAGCACCACTTCTTACTACCTTTTCAGGTTCTACACCTATGTACAAATTACACTAATGGGTTAAGGATTATAAAGGCTTGATTTAGAGGAAATACACCCGCATTTGCGTGGAGGGAGAGTGGAAAACCATTCAGGGAAAACCACCCTCGGTGCACCCAACCAGGATTAAACCCACATATCCCAGTCTTCAGCAGTCTAGTCCAACACGATATTAGCGCGTTAGACCCCGTGGCTTCCGAAGTGGGTACCTTGACTACGAGGTAACATAATGATTCATTATATATATATATATATATATATATATATATATATATAGTAATGATTACATAGATATAACGTGTATATAATATGATTATATTTCAACGATTTTATTGAATGAGTGTTATATACTTATCTTAGAGAAAAATAGAGAATAGTAGAAGAAGTAGAGGATGGCATGTGTATAAGACGTAACTATAATACACTGTCAAATATTTGAAATTATTAATTTGTACGATATATTAATATTCCAGTAAGATATATAATGGTTTACTAACTTAATTAAAAAACATGATAAATGATACAAATAATATTAATGATTTAAGAAACAGTTGAATTTAATAAATAATCTTTCAACACCTTTTAAATTTTCAAATTTTGTTGAAGAATAATTTTAAAATAACTGAGACACTTCTAGTTTATCCATTAGGTAAAAAAAAAAATCCGATATTTTTTTAATAAACTGGCCTAGTCTCAGTAACTAAAAATATATTCTTGTCTGTCAGTTCAAACGCTCTCGATACACATATATAATACACTAGAGGCGCGATTATCCGTCCTTCCTTACTATCCGGCCATGTTCTCGGTGCTAACAAGTGCGTTTTAAAATAAATAAACAAACCTTACATATCCATTATAAAATATTAACTGAGTTTATAATGTATTTCATTCGACGCTCTATTTTCACTTGTTTCTGTTTTTAGCCGATGTTACAGTTCCAAAATAATGTTCTTTATAGTAAAGATTTTAAAAATTCATCTATCGTTTAACCGTCCCCCTACAATTAATATATTTCTATTTTATATCGCAATCATAAAATGAGTAGATTCTATTAAAGCAAAGTTAAATAGTTTGTGATTTTTTTATAAAGTAGACAAACCCACACTAACAAGTATTTACACTCGGATACCGTAATATCCAGATTGTCCAATATCCGACCCTTGATGCCACCACTTTAGGCCGGATTATTGTGACTCTAGTCACTTGTATATTTGGAAATTAGTTTATTTTACCTGCTATTTACAATTTTTACTTTCTCGATATCTTACAGGTAGAGAAAGTATTGTGATCGTCAAAAAAATCGAACTCGAGATTTTGATGAATCTCGACGTTTCGTGACACCCCGAATCCGAAAAAGTTGTTTTTGAATTTACGTCTGTTTGTATGTCTGTCTGTACCTCCAACTAGATCCTAAACTATTTTACCGATCGGGCTAAAACCTGGTATCTAGGGTTTTCATAGGGTTGCCCTGAGGGGATTTTGGAATGAGATATCTAACCATAAAATTAAGGGTAATTTACTGAAGGGAAAAAAGAGAAAAAGTCGATTTTCTGCTCTTAACGATTTTGATTAAAATTCGTATCTAGTCGTTGATTAAGATTATAAATAAACTGACTATTTTCATCTTCCCATTAAAATTACTTTCAGAGTACTTTACAGAAACGGAAATTTCCATATCTCCGCAACTATTTGAGATATTAAATAATATATCATTGCAAAATTTTAGTACAATTAAAAATAAAAACCTTTTATATGAAATATATTTTTATAAAACCAATAGTTTCTGAGATATTGGCAAATATGTTAATACAATTTTATGAGCTTTAGTTGTAAAGAGATACTACTTAAGTTTTAACGCAACAATTCTACAATGCCATAGAGTAATTAAATATAAGTAGTTATTTTTCCTTAAACCTCTTAGGAGAAATATTTGTAGAACAATGATCTATCTCCATTGTAGACTCAATAGTTAATATTTACAATTTTTATTGGTCAAATTCATAAATAAGGAATTTATTAGCAATTCGATGATATAAAGATGTGCAACATCTAATAAAATGTCGACAATTTTAACCGGAAGTCGAAATTTTAAAACGTAGTCTTGACCCTTGTGGACCCAATATTGATATTTTTTTATCGGTCCAAACATACAGATCAGGTCATTAGTTATTTAAAAATAAAATTATAAAATTTAAAACCGGGACTCAAAAAAATGTTTTACATAGGTATAGTGCTTGGGTTTGCTAGTGTATATTATTTTGTTTCACATATATTACGGGTTTTGAGTAAATATCTCAATTTTTAAACAATAGTCAGAAAGTCCGTGCAGAGTTCCTTACCATTTATTTTTCTGATAAGGGTTAATATAAAAAAACTTATTAATGATTTCAAAAATAAAAACAATTTAAATTTATAAAGTCTACTTTGTGGAAATTAACCACACTTATATCAAAATGAATGGTAAAAATAGTCTGATTAATTGGTTTCTTGGATTTTAATGTAAAACTAACCCCAGGTCAATGGCCTACCACACAGACCTCCACTATATATCCAATTTGGGGATGTATAACTGCTTGCACCGCTGTTAGTTAGTCAACCCTTGACTTAGACAACCTCATAAATAGTTCACCTGCAATCCGCTACACCGTTTTTTCAAACATCAAATAACACCATTTAACATTGTGCCTGCCTGCATTTTGTAACTATCAAAGTTTATTTATTCATTTCATCGAGTGAGAAGAAATATTTCAGCGTATGTATGATTCTAATATTATTTCAGATATGGATTAAGTTTTTTTTTTTGTATCACACCTAGCGTGAGTCCGTAAGCGAGCTATACCGATCGATCGGCCGGCCGCCGCTGTTAGCGATATTACTATTGTACCAACATTTACGGATAGAGGGTATCATGTGGTCAACACAACGACATGGCCGTGAAATATATTATTGGTTTAAATGGGGGCTTCCCCTTTCACAAGGCTGAGGAACTAGTTTTTGGTTCTGTTCTAGAATAAGTTTAAATCTCCTTTGACCCGCCTCGGTGGCCGCGTGGTCTAACGCGCTATCCTCGCATTAGGCTAGACTGCCAATGACGGAGAGATCGATGTTTGAATCTCAATAGGGTGTACTGAGTTTTTTCCAAAATAGTTTTCTACTCTCCCTCTATGCAAGTGTGGATACATTTCCTCCCAATAAAACCTTCCTTATCCTTAAAACCACTAGTGTAATTAGTAAATAAGCGTATAACCCGAACGGGTAGTAAGATGCGGTGCAAAAAAAAATATTTTTTTTCTTAGATTTCGACTCTTACAATAACTTTCACGATTTCGAAACATTTCCAAGTAAAAAGGAAACTTCTTTATTTTATGAATAGTAATGAAATATCTCACTAAATATGACATATGCTTTTAAAAATATTACTAGTTTTAGTGGAAATCATTTGTAGACGTTACAGGAAAGGTTGAATGTTAGTGTTGGTTGGCATTCCCTTGTAAAGGTTCACTTACACTCAAATGAATATAGAAATTTGAAAACCAATAATAAAATCAACTCTGACTAGGGGCAATCAAGCTTCACGGACATAGATAAGGAAAAACTGACTATCAAGAAAAACAAAATCATTCACTGATCTAGACCTTTTTTACAAATATTCTTAGATACAACCTAAACTTAACCTAACCTAATCTAAAAATGTACTAATAGAATGATTAAAGTGTGATGGAAGGAGATGCGAGGAAAAGCCAGTGTTTTTGCCATTTTTATGGCAAAACTTTTTTTTTCCAAAATAAAACATTGCTCCAGTACGAAAATAGGATTTAATTTTTTTCACATGGTGATATCAACAGTTGTTGAATATCTGTCAAGGGTGTCCTAAAATTTAATGACAACTTTTTCTATTGATTTAAAAGGTTTGTCATCTAATGCCGCTATGCTCATGACGGATATTTAACCATTGTTGAGGTCAACATGTGAAGAAAATAAAACTCCATGTTTCTGCTGGAGAAATATTTGATTTATTTTGATCAAAAAAAATTGTTTGCTATAAAAATTGATAAAAACACTGGCCTTGTCTCACGTCTCCTTCCATTCCACCTTAATGTGTATCAATACAAACTTTCTCGCAGTATGCTTGCCATTTTTATTTAAAACTTTCCTATATCTGATACGGTGAATGTCGACACTTACTAGAAAATATCAACCTTCCAAAGTGAATGTTGATCACTGATCAGTAGGGGTGTGCAAAGGTCACTTTTTAAATGCGAAGTCGAAGCGAAGCTAGAAAAGTTGAAGTTGAAGATAGGATTTTTGTAGTTGTCACCATGATAGTTGATTTAAAAATTAAAAGTAACTTTAAGTACCCACTTTTTATTTATGCTTACTCTACGGCTGTTATTTAATTACTAATTAGGTGACCTGGCGGTCTTAGGGTAAGGTGTCAGACTCCTGGTCTGGGGGTCCGGGTTCAATCCTCGGTCCCGGTACAGATTTATCTGATAGCCAAACCCTTCCTTCACCTCTGACAAGACGTGTATTAATCACAACTTGTGAATGTGTGGAATGCCAAGCCTCCGCCGTGGTTCGGATCCCACGTTAAACTGTAGGTCCTCCATTTCCATTACACATTAGCGTAAGTGCGTATAACCCGAAAGGGTAGTAAGACGCGGCTCTAATAATTACTAGTTGGTGTTACAAGACTTAATTAGCGGTTCTAAAACTATCATATCTTGAAATATGTAATATTTAGTAATTTATCGAAGCTTTTCCTGTAACATATACACAAAATATATATCAGAAGAAATTTAAAGGTGTTTATTTAACGTATGCCACCAGGTTTTATTGGTTCGATTTTTCTGGTCTTCTACTGGCAGTGGCGGATATGTAACCGACTTCTGAGGGTGGGCCTCCATGAGTACGGGTACTTCCTCCCGATGAGATGATGATGATAATTATGTGGTGCCAATAGAAGTTTTAAATCTAACTTAATCCTAACTATCCAGACCATGGTAGCTATGGGAACAATTCCACTTCGAGAAAAATACCTATCATATTGCTTGGGAATTGAACCCGGGACCTCCAGGTTAGTAGTCAGGAATTCTGACCACTAGACCAGGAAGCCGGCCATTTAAAGTTTAAAAGCTTGTTATAAAATGGCATATGGCCAACAAGCCGTCATTAGAAATACAATAATAAATGAGTCGTGAGGTATTTACAATGTTGTAATAAGAAATGTAACAAAATCTGAAGTATGCCTATGTGAAATATTATAACTTTAAAATATGTAGGCTATATGAACATGGCTTGTGAAGTGCAGTAGGGGAGCTATAAGCACATTGAAAAATGAAATATGTTAAAATAATATTGATCTTTCCAGGAACAATAGGTTAGAGCATCTACAAAATAGTATTCTAATACAGACTACAACAACAACAGCCCTTTATGACCTAATTAGGTATGTTTCCCAGCTTTCATCATTTTAAGTCGGAGACTTCTCTGATGTAACCACCTCCAAGGTGCCCGGCTAGTCCAAGCTGAAATGACTCGGGAAAACCCCCTGTATGCGATTTCACCTGCATCCAGGAGTGGGAGGGCCCCCTGCAGTGGGTAGTTCACCACGTGGGGGAGATGGAGTTTAGCCATAGCGGCCGGTTCGGAGATCAGGGCCCGTTTCTGGTCCCTAGCCCCCTCACCACCGCCACGTTGCCCAGCAGGGACCACGAGGAAGTATCCACCCCGATTTTCATCGCCTCCGTTTTACCTTAATACTATTATAAATATATCTCTGTATAAATAAGTTTCTCTGTACAATTTAGTTATCAGAGCATTATCACAGGTTCACCCTGGACCTTCGAGGTCTTTCTCCAAAACTAGTACGGCTTCTCCACTACCCATCCAGCTCCCTCGCTTCCACATGCTCTTGCGCTCTTTCTCTCGCCCTTTTCTCCTCTTCTCTCATTTTGCCAATCCTCGTGGCTGCGGTCACAAATTTCTTAAATATCTCAGGGCTCCTTGTTATCTCCTCAGGCCTCCACCTCTTTCCTGCCATTACTACTTCCCTGTACAGGTCTTGCCTCACTTGCTCGTATTTCTGACACTCAAACATCACATGCCTTGCATCATCACCCTGCCTACATTGGTCACATTCCGGGTTCTCTCCAATCCCGAAGGAGTGGAGTTTGGCCGCAAAGTCCCCGTGTCCACTCAGGAACTGGGTGGAGTAGTGGTTCCCTATCACCTTTCGCTTTTTCAGTCTCTCCGACACATCCCTATAATATAGATGCGTCAACCTTCCTTTTGTGAAGTTGTCCCACCTTGTCTGCCATTTCTCAATCGTTTCACCCCTTCTCATGCTCCGGCTCAGCTTTATGTCCATTCCGTTATCCTTATCTCTCCACAATCGCCATCTCTCTTCCACATACAGGTCGATCGGTATTGCACCTGTGATTACCCTCACCGCTTCATGGGACATCGTCCTGTAACCTTTGGCCACAACCAACAGTATCTTCCTCTGAGTTCTCATCAGGGTCTGTCTTCCCTTTACTCTCATTGCCTCCTCTCCCCATAACTCACAGCCATATGTGAGGATGGGCTCTATCATTCCCTTTTACATTTTGAATAGTGCCTCACAGGAATACCCGTAGTTTGCCTTCGCCAGGTTCAGCAGTTTCGTGAAAATCACTTTTACTTTAACACATACCGACTCTATGTGCTCCTTGAACCTAATACTTTCTCCGATCTCCACTCCAAGGTATTTCACCTTTCTTGCGTACCTTATCCTTTCTCCACTCATTCTCACTATAGGATATCTCTCCCCGCCTAGTCTCCCTTTAAGTAGCATAATCACCGATTTTGCACTCGAGAACTCAAGTTTGTTCTGGCGGCCCCATCCGCTCACTCTTTCTAGAGAGTAGTCTGCTCTCCTCTCTATGCTCCTCCTCGTGTCCGCCTCTACCAGCAGCAGGACATCGTCAGCATATGCCAGAATCTTACAGTTCCGGCCTAAATTCATTTGTAGCAGTTTATTTATTAGTACGTTCCACAGTAGTGGACCAAGGACCGATCCTTGCGGGCATCCTTTGGTCGGCTCCTTTATTTTCTTTACTCCCTCTATTTCTAGTGTCACACTCCTGTCTTCAAAATAATCTCTTATCAACCTCCATATATCGCTTGGGCAGCCCGCCTCCTTGAGCTCCCACAGTACTTGCGGCCACCAAGCATTATCAAATGCGCCGGCTATGTCGAGGAAAACTCCCAAGACGTATCTACTCCTTGACCCTTCAACTTCCGCCTTCATTCTCATCAGGGCATCTGACGTCCCTTTGCCTCTTATTAAACCGTATTGTCTGTCACTCATATACCCGGCAGCATCCATGTGTTGCTCTATGCGTTTAACCAACATCTTTTCACCTATTTTTTCCAGCACCGGTAACAACGTTACCGGCCTGTACGATTTGATCTTAGTCTTATCCTTGTCCTCGCTTTTCAGGAATACTTTTAAGTTTCCTCTTTTCCATCTGTCCGGGAATTTTCCAGTTTCCAGGGCTTTGTTCATCGTCTCTCGGAATTCCTCGACACAGCCTTCTAACGCACCCTTGGCCAGCTCTGGTTGGATCTCATCCACTCCTGGCGCTTTTCTATTTCTTAGACATTTCTTCGCCATCATAACTTCCTCTATCGTGAACTCCGGGGATCTCTCGCCTTCATTCCATATTTGGGTTTCTCTCCTTATTCTCTCATGGTAGGGCTCATCTGTGGCCCTGCTATCGTCCGGGAGGAGCTCCCTCAGTAGCATTTCAACTGTCTCGACAACATCTTTGGTGTACGTGCCATCAGCTTTTTCTAAGCTGGTCAGGGTCATCTCTCCCTTCATCTTTCCCATTATCACCTTGTACACCTTGCCCCAGTGGTTGTCTGTCTCCTCTGACACCAGTTCTTCCCATTTTCGCCTTTTCTCCTCCCGGACTTTCCTTACATACTCATTTCTTGCATTGGCATATTCTCGGCTTAGTACCCGGACCGACCTATCATCGGCCTCTCCTCTCCGTACTCTTCTCCTCATTTCATCCAGATCCCTCCGCAATCTGTTCTTACCTAGTCTCTTTTCTGTTAGTTCCTCTGTCCACCAGCTCCTTCCATCTCCTCCGCAATTCCTTCTCTGGAGGCACTCCTCACCGGTTTCTGTGATTGCCGATTCTAGTGCTGCCGCCATCTCCTCAGCACTCGCCCCGATCGGCCACTTTTCATCCACTTTCCCCCGGAGTACCTCCGTGAATTGCTGCCAGTTTGCGTTCTTAAACTCATATCTGACCTTCTTTTGCCTCTGTCTTACTTGGCCTTCTCTCCTCCACTTCTGTACCGTGAAGCCGATGAGCCTGTGGTCCGATTCTACCTCGCCTTCCGCCACTCTCCAGCTCTTAATCTCCCTCCATATATCCTCTGTCCCCAGAGTCACAGTCTATATTCGACTTCATACCCCTGGTGTTGCAGTAGGTCTCGGGCTGTCCGGCCCTGTTCAGGATTCTTAACCTGCTCGTGAGGACAAAGTCCTCCAGCATCTCTCCTCGCTCATTGAGCATCACATCGTGCCACATCTGTGACCTTGCATTCGCGTCCATGCAAAATCACTGTCCTGGTTCCACCCAGTACCTCAGGGTTTCCTCTAGACCCGCAATATGCACTTCTATCTCCTCCCCATAGTTGAAGTAGCAGCTGGCCACAAAGAAGCCATCTTCACCACTCCCTATCCGAGCCACCACTCTGCTACTCTCCGTGAGGTTTCCGACCATCAGACACTCTGCTCGTCTCACAGCTATGGCGCTCCAGATCTCGCCATTCTCGTTACTCCCGAACAGAACTTTACAGCCTCTGATCACCACTTTGCACCCCAGGTGATATGGTTCCTGGATGGCTGCGATTTCTACGTTATGCTCCCGCATGTACTGTTCAACCTTCGCCATTGCCGCCTTGGATCTGCCCACATTCACTTGGATCACTCTACAGTCCATAGTCCACTCTTCGATGCGCTTCTTCTAGCGCCATCTTATATGCTGGACATCTCTTGTCCGCCACATCGTGTCTATCTTCCCTTTTTGCCCTACGGCAATTCACGCACCGCCCTTCTCCTCTGGCTATTCGGCATTTAGCCGGTTCGTGCTTGTCCCCACACCTGGGGCACGCCTGCTTCTGGGTGCAGTGCCTGGATATGTGGCCATAGCCCTGGCACCTATAGCACCTAGTGGCCTCCACATAGTCTTTTACCCGGCAGCTCCGCCATCCCAGGTATATCCTTCCTTTACTCCTCAGCCAGTTCCTAACTTTTGCATTACACATTACTACCCAATGGTTCACTTCCCCATTGGGTCTTCCAAATTTATGGACACATTTAAAATTCTCTGTGAACTCCTCTAGTCCAATCTCGCTTCCTACCATGTTGCGCTCATGGATCTCTCTTATTACTTCGCCTTCTTCACCTTCCTTATCCACATCATATATAATCAATTTGGGCTTTTTGGTTCCCATCTCAGTTACTTTCAGACCCGCCTTTTCTAATTCTTCACTCTCAAGAATCCTGGCCTTCTGCTGAGGTGTTTCCACCTCTAGCACCACTCCTTCCTTTATTTTTCTTAGATTTTTGACATTTACACCCATCTCTCTGGGTCTCAAGGTCCCTTTCAGCTTTTCTTTTATTTCATCCCCATTCTTTCCATCTGCTCCCTTTATTATCACCAGGTTCGCCCTGGGTCTGATCGCCTTCCCCGTACTTAGGCTCGGTACATGGGGCTTTCCTTTCCCAGCCACATCTGCATAGCTCTGTGTTCCCCTGCCTACTGTATTTTCACCGCTCGTCTTCTCCATCATTTCTCTTATTTCCTGTCTCTCCTCTTGTTTGGCCTCTAGCCCTATGACCTTATCCATCCATTTGCCAGTTCCTGCATTGCCTTTAGTATTATTTTCATCTTTTCTTGAGCCAGGACTGAAAAGCCCTTGCTCTTCACTTGGCTGGTCACAATCCTTTCCAGCTCCATCTGGTATCTTGTATACCTTATCCTTACGCTCTTTTCTTGGCTTATCTCGTTAACTACATCAACGAACTCCGTCTCTAGGGAGTTCCTTCGGTAGTACCTCGGTGGGGTGTATCTCTCCTCTCCGGCTTCCGAGCCGTCCCCACTAGGGCCACCTTCCTTCCCTGTCTCTGTTTCTACATTCCCTTCTCCGGAATCGTTTTCTGTGACCGCTGCCCCGGTCTTTCTTTTTCCATTCTCTCCATTGTCCGAGCTTTCTTCGGCTCTTCTGAGGTCCCCCTCCCCTTCTTTCACTCTCCTTATCACTCCCGTACTCTCGTTTCTTACGGACACCCTGCTCAGCTTCAGCAGTGGAGAGGTTCTCCTGCCTATGCCCGTTTTAGGCTTCTCCACCTCGCTCTGCTTCTGCCTCTCCTCTGATCCTGTTCTACTTCTCTTGGGGCTTCCCTTCCTCGCCCCTTCTCTTGTCTTCCGTCTCTCTTTTCTCCTCGCGATCTCACACGCAGTGTCCCCCTCACTGCCGGAGTCGCTCTCTTTTTCCGCAGGCACCCTGTCTTTTGCCTTTTTCCTCTCTTTTCTGACCTTCACACCACTGCCTTCAATGGTTTTCTTGTTGTTTCCTGTGCTAGTAAACATTATTCTTTGCGGTATTAGCCAGCGCATCGTAGACAAGGAAGCGGGCCGGAATAATCGGGAACGGGTGTACCCTCGGGACTCGTCCCTACCCCAGTTCCCCGGGGCCCAACCTCCGTTTGCCAATCCCGGTATTCTCGGACGGACTGGGCTCGTTCGTTGCGGTGCAGGGTCCGACCCCTGCACTCAGTGTCCACTTCCTGGTCAGGGTCCGAAGCGGCTGGTCTCAGGCCACCGCCCGCAGCTAACGCCTCGGCAGAGCAAGCTCACATCAGTCCCCGGCCACCGACGGAAACATATCAGTGACTCAGTTTGGCACTCCCAGCGCGCCGCAGGTTGGGCCAACCTTCCCCCGTGAGGGGGGGTCCGATTTTGACAGGAGGA
This sequence comes from Timema genevievae, assembly GCA_902155825.1. Lineage (NCBI taxonomy): Eukaryota > Metazoa > Arthropoda > Insecta > Phasmatodea > Timematidae > Timema > Timema genevievae. The sequence continues at coordinate 27,926 of CABFWO010004897.1, forward strand.
ATGACCACGTCCTCCCAACCCTGGTATCCTGGTGGGCTAGGGTTGCCGGTTCACCAGAAGGTCTCGATTCGGCTTGGGAGCTGACCAGTCTCGTGTCAAGATTCGTCCGGGCGTTCCTTTTATGGTCGGGTTGACTTCACCCTTCCAACGCTCCTCTTTTATCCGGGCTTGCGACCGGCATGCTCACCCTAGGCTTGACCAACCCTTGCGATTCGTCTTCCGACTCCTCACAGTTGCTGGCCCCGCCCGGGATATCAGGCAGAGTTATTCTAATACAGACTAGTGATTAATGACTTATATTAACGTAAGCATAGATAAAGCAGGTATATAAGTAAACACACTTTTTTATTATTATATTCAATGTCGCCAACATTATTTTGTTCAAAAGAAAAATACCTGCCAAGTTCTTGCACCATGGACTGGCAGTTACTGAAGCAAAGAAAATATAATATCCAAAGTTCTTTTCTTTCTTGCAATATTTAAATCTTGATAATCTATCTCGTTGGAATTATATATGACGTATTTACAAGTGCATTTTTGATTCATAAGATAAATAATTAAAAATAAATTCAGATACATCATAAAATAATAAATTGTGATTTGATTTTCTCCACCTTTCTCTTCAAATATAGGCCTTTGCACTTAATGGATAATTTAAAAAATTAAAAGTAGTGGTATTTGGTGTTATCCCATTTCAGTGCCTGCGCCCACATCGAATTTGAACCATCCCACTTGGGCTCCTATCTTAAAGGTTAGGTTAGGTTAGGTTAGGTTAGGTTAGTTTACGGTATTCATGTTAAACTTTTTATTATATAAAAAACATTTTAATGGTTAATAAGGAACGAATTATATTAATAGTAGAATTCAATTTAAGGTTAAGTTGAGAACTATGTCAATCTAGTATAAATAAACATGTAGATATATGATGCGATATACCAACCATATAGGCATCAAAATATAAGTTTATGAAAAAAGTTTGGTAATACAATCATAAGTCAATATCATTTAGAAAAACATATAATAACAAAGATTAAGCTCTAACAAACATCTAAAAAGTTTAAACCCTTTAAAAAATTATTAAAAATTGTGAACTTTGAGTTAAATTGGTTTTTTTACCCAATTATATGACAATATAATTAAACAAGTATATTTTAATTTTATAATCAAAATCGTTGATCACCTAATTTCTCAAGCAATCACAATCAACTAACTAATCACGATCGACAGGCGCCGAAGCGGGGCTTTACCGTGCTATGTGACAACAAAACTCAAACTTCGTATATACCAAGCTTTGCTTTGACTCCGACACCTTAGCTCAGTCGGTAGTATGTCTTAGCTACCGAGTTAATGGTCACGGGTTCGATTCTTGGCATTGTCGACAAATTTTTCATTGGTGAAATGTGGGTTCCCCATTAACAAGTGCATGTTAAATACCTCAAATAAATGAAAACAACGAAAATGACTCCGCTTCGCATTAAAAAAAAGTTACCTTCGTACACCTTAATTAGTTTGTAAGTCTTGTGTTGATATAATACGTTTGTTCAAAAAGTGTAACTAAATACCGTAAATTTATTAAAAAATAAAGTTTTCTTTACAGTGTAGCCGGTAGAGGAGCACCAAGTCAAGCTCTATATTATATTTCGCCATGCTTGTTTCACCCCTTCCAATCATTAGAAGGGCAATACATTACACAGAGCGGTGTAAAAATTATGGCGATTCATTAAGGTCGCATCCAAACATGGGCTGCAAAATGGAGTCCGGACCACCTGAGTCTCCCGCCCACCTATCCTTTTTAACTCGTAAATAAAGGGGAGTATTTCAATTCCGCGTTCCTCCTTTCGTTTTGACGGGAATTTATACATCTTTTTTTTATTGTTACTATTATTTGAGATGGGCTGGTAAAAGTGGTAAGATGATCGTTTTTAGTTGAGTTAGAACTTGTGGAAATGTAGTTTGTGTCGTATTTTAACGTGAAAGCATGATGAGGTGTGTAATATGAAATATTTATTTCACATTTGTTGAAATTTGTTGGCTGAAATGATGAGAAACTGTTTCCAGCTGGATGAGCTAAACTGTAGAATGGAATGGATATGGCATGAATATATATATATATATATATATATATATATATATATATATATATATATATGGGGCGTGCAGTTTCAAAACTCGTCTTGTCCAGTCCTATGGAATTTGAAATTCTATGAAAATGGCTAACAAGTATTTTCAAATCTTATATATGTATAGCGTTTCATAGATTATCAAAATAATAGTATTTGTTTTTCTGAGAAAACTTTATTAAGGAGTAGTTTACCAACTATTGATTTTTAAAATTTTTGTTTCAAACCATAGTTGGCTATAATATAGTACTATAAGAAAGTATGCGCAATCGTGTTTAGTCATTTATTTTCTAAAATTGTCCAAACAACATCTTTGCTATCATCAAACTTGCCTTGTTTAATTATGTTATCCCAATATGTATAGTGAAAAATAATATATTTATGATCTGTATAACTTGCATGATTTACAAGCATCAAGTGTACCTGCCTCAGAATTAGATCAGATATCAATAAATACAACAAACACCCACTAAATTGTCGCGATTGTTGTAGTTTAGTGACGTCTATTTTGCACCTGCTCTTCTCATACTACCACTCTTAAATATATCCATTAATAGGCCTGTAGATAAACCTCGCACTGGTAGGTACGTAGACAAAGGTTTTTTCTGGCTTGCCCATGTACTAAGGCTCTATCCCCAAACTGTTTCCCATACTATATCCATGCACGCGTGGCTACATTTCCTTTATATTATACCTTCCTCGTCTCTACCCAATTAGTGTGGCTAAATGCAGATAACCTGAAGGGATGGTGAGACACTTTGATTAAAAAACAAACTTTATTTGCAGAAGAGATATAATTACGAATGGGATTAATAAATACGATATTTTTTAAAAATTTATTTCTATCTTCCAGAAAATGCCAACAACTATATCTTTTAAAAATAGGCGTGCGGAGCATGGATGCCATAATAGCCCCACTTACCACAGAAAAAGAAAAATTCAAGAAAGGTTGGAAGGACAAAAGAATGCAATACCCAACTTTTTTTTTTTTTTAGAAACACCGTTGATGTATATTCCGAGGGAATTGGTTAATTTAGTCTTGAAATCCTGCCACATTCCTCATGGTCTTAATAATCGAAAAAAAGGCTGATTGTAGATACGATCTTGGAGGACATTATTGACAAGTTAAAAAAAATGGAACCCTTCATCTTTCTGGTGGCATTGTAGCTAATTGATAATGTATGTTTTTCAATTCATGATAATGTAAAATAAAACATTGATTCTTTCTTGTTTTTAATTTAGTATAATAAATGTTTTTAATCAAACCTATTGGAAGGGAGGAAAGGGCGTTGAGCCCGCCCCTCCGTCTTCCAACAGTTATAACAAATATTACACTATATTTTTTTCGACTTAAATAATTGTTCAGGACTTTGAAGTCGTATAATCTTCGACTGTGTAAGTATGCATAGGAGTTTTCTCACCTAATTTAAGCTCTAGAAAATGAGAGTTCATTTTGTACTCAAAGAGTGTTTGCCAATTAAAAGTCCAACGATTGAAGAGTATTTTCTGCTTCCCGTTATGTTGTTAAATTAATAGTAATTAGTTCCTTGTGTTTATGGTTACGAGTAATTAAAGATGGTAATGACGCTATATAAGCTTTGAAACACTTGATTAGAAATAATTGACTGAGGGCAGTGAGGTCTTTTTTTTTAACTTAAACATTTTCAAATGCGAGCAGCAATTTTAACTAAATTTGTCAGGGACATTCCTTAAACCTAGGCCTAACAACGTGCGCGCGCGTGTGTGTGTGAACAATAGTTATTAGCTGAATATAATGTTCTATTGAATATAGTATGCATTTGTTTTCAGTCTAACTGGATCACCGAGGAAAAATAGCAACCTTAAATCCAAGGAGAAATTATACAAGATATTTTAACTTGAAATCCAAAGATAAATATAAAGACAGTAGAAATTATTAGAAAATTACACTAAGCTTAACATTAAATACTTTTAAAAAAAAATTTGAATGGAGGGAGCGAGGTTTACTGTTCACAAAACTACTAACTTAGTAATTATCTTAATGATAAATAACACTGAAATACAATCTTTTATTTAAAAAAAATTGTTTCCTTATGTGTGATACGTCATTTTGAACTGTGTTTTTATGCTGTTTACAGATATATCTTCAGAATATTTCTATCACCTTCTGTTAAAAATAAATACTTAATTCAAAAAACTTCTATTTAATTTACAGATGAAACAAATATTGCTTTATAATAATTATGACCGCATTTTTTTTAATTTAGCCGATGATTTCCGTTTGTAAATAGTCTCAGGCATCTCCCTGACAATACTCCAACAGTAATCTGCCAGCATGTTAACACTCCACTTTCCTTGGTACCGTGTTTCCATAACAGCAATGTCTTGGTGAAAACGCTCTCCATGTTCATCACTAACTTCACCAAGATTTTATGTGAAAAAATCCAAATGTGGGTGTAAAAAAGTGAATCTTAAGTGACACTTTGCATCCCATTGTTTTATATGACTGAACCAGTTTTCCCACAATTTCCTGGTAGTTGTCTGTTTTATTGTTTCCCCAAAAAATTTCTGGCTAAATCTTTGAATGCTGCCCAAGCTGCTAGTTCAACTTCATTCAGAGTATAATTAAAAGTTTTATCCGTGGTAAGTTTCCTTATCTGTGGACCAGGACCATCCATGTGCAATGCATAAGCAATTGGTATGGAGGGCTGTGTGTTACCCTTGTGAAGAACTGTTTTTAAACTATGCTTTGATGAATCAATGAAAAGTCGCCACTCATTTGTATTGTGATATAGTCCTACTGCAGTCATGAATATATCAATATCTGTACAGTAAACTAAAGCTGTAGCAAAATACTGGGCGATATCTTTTTGCCGGTAGTGAAATATTGGAATATTGTTTTTCTTCTGTAGCAGGTTCCAGCCTTGTAATCGTGATCCCAAAAATTCAGCTCGACTCTTAGATAAGTTCAAGTCCCTTACTAAGGCGTTGAGCTCACCTTGTGAGATAAGATGTGGTTCATTTGATGTAGACGGCTGAAAGTCCGGATCGTTTAGGTCCTGTTCCCTAGAGATCGGCTCGTCTCCATCATTGTCATCAACAATGGCCCATGTTTCGGGTGGTCTAGGAACTGGCAGGTCTTGACTGTGAAACACTGGTCTGATGGCAGAAGGCAATGATGGATATTGTATACTATGTTTAGATTTCAAGGAAATTCCAGTTATCTTAGTCAAACATAAGTAACATTCTCTCAAATGATACTTTTGTTCTCGCTAGACCATTGGGACAGCAAATGGCTTAGACTTCCGAGACCCTTTCAACTATCTCCTCAAATACACTGCACAGTTGCTGCATACAATGTGAGGAGCCCAAGGTTTATCCTGGTCACCTATTTTACACCCAAAGTAGAGTTCATATGCTTCCTTAGTCAATGGTGTTATAGTCTTGCGATTAGATTTTATAGTATAATCACCACACACGTAACAAAAACTATCTACATCATTTTCACACTTTCGAGGCATAGTGAAGCACAGTACTCACTTAACCACTAATGTAAGCACACTGAACTGTTTTAGTAAGACTTCTAAACGTTGGTGCATGGGCACAGAAGTTAGTCATTAAGCAATTCTAGGAAATATTTTTATTGCAAGGCCGAGGAGGAAAAGGCAGTGACAAAGGTTTTCCAACTCTTTACAGTAAATAGGATGTTGTATAATCAGTTTCATATAGCTAATGAATACTTCACTGAATCACTTGAAAAGTTACTTGTTTGAATATGTAGCGTAATTCACAATTAATGAAAACAAAAAGAAGCCTCTGGAGGACCAGTGTTACGAATGGTTACGAATGGTTACAGGCAACTCACCTTCACTTTATGTTGTCTGACTGGTAGGGTCTTGGCGCAGTCCTCTTCAGTAACGCACACGAATAAATGAGACTGGACCGCTTCCGGGTGAAAGGTCACGGAACTTTACCTCACTTCTGGCTCTACCTAGTCTCAGTGCACGACTAACTAAAATCGGCAGTGCTAAAAAACCGCGCCAGCGACAGTTGGTGGAAAACAATAGGCCTAGAGTGGTCCAGGTATGTTCTTGTTCCCTCCAAGAGTGAGGAAAGGTAAAGGAAGGTGGGAAGGGTTAAGAAAGTATATGAACAACCAAAAAACCGTCCAAACCTCAAAAATAGTAATCAAATCACAAAACAAAAAACAAACACTAAAATTTAGAGGCAAAGATAATCTAGATACAAGGAGCACTATCCAACGATATAGCATTGAGGACTGAAACATGAAGTAGAGAATTAATAGTACTGGTCAAACAATAGAACCATATACAACAGAATATGTTTAAGACCTTTGGCTTCCTGTTCAGTCTCTCTAAAATAGATTTTATTTGACTCACTACCTAAATACATCATTCCTAGGCCTATAAAATAAATAGATATTGTTTGTTCTTTTACATGAAAATACAGTAAAAAATATAATTAAAAAATATAATAATGAGGTGTTATAATTTATGTTTTAATCTAGTTTAGAAAAATTAAAAATAATAGAGAATTCAAATAAAATTAACAGGAATAAATAAATAAGACTATCTCCAAACGCTTGTGATATACATTATTAAAAATGGTTTTCTGATATTTAAAAAAAAATCTATGGGTGATAGCAAAATTCTCTTTTTAAATTGGTTATCAGCAATAAAAAAAACACATCGAAGTCATGTATCATACATCAGGAAACAAAAATTGTGTATAGGCCTAGCAGTGTAATTAACGTACATATTTAATATTATTCAGAAACTTAAATATAGATTATTTATTGAAAGCTTCATTGGGAGAGTTACTCCTCCTATCTGGACTATGCATTTGACTAAGCATAACTGAATTATTTAGAATCCTGTATTAAATTAAAATATTTTTAAAACTAATATACAAGTGAATAGGGAAACAAGCAATTTCCCACTCGAGAAAACCATACTTGCACACTTAGGAAGTAAAGCCGGGCATTGTTTTGTTAACAAGTTTCCATGAATATGACTTGAGGGTGCCGGTGTAGCTTTGATCATTGCCAATTTTTTTTTTTGAGCGAGGTTAAAAAGTTGCCTCCCTCTCTCAATTTTCCCCCCTGTCGCTTAAGGGCTTGAAACTGAACAAGGGGATGGGTGTGAGGGAGGTTGTCACCCCCAAACTTGCCGTTCTCAAAATACCGTGCACCATATAAGGGGTAATCTTTAAAGCCTTATCTCCACTTTAAGGTTGAAATAATTATAACGAGGTATTGATGACTATCAGTACAATGGCCTCTATGTATATCGTGTACAATAGTGTGAACTGGTGGCAGGGGGCCCAAGAACCGTGTCCAAGCGAGGTATTGATGACTGACTATCAGTACAACGACCTCTATGTATATCGTGTACAATAGTGTGAACTGGTAGCAGGGGGTCCAAGAACCGCGTCCAAGGAATTCAAGGTGAAATGGAAGAAAACGCTGGTTAAGGTGGGATGGAAAGGGATGCGAGAAAATGCCAGTTTGTATCCAGTTTTTATGGCAAAACTTTTTTTTGACAAAAAAAACATTGCTCCAGTACAAACATAGAATTTAATTCTCTTCACATGGTGATCTCAAAATTTCTTGAAAATCTGTCAAGGGTGTTCTGGAATTTAATGATAACTTTTTATCTTTATTAAAAAAAAATATTTAGCACCGCGTCTTACTACCCGTTCGGGTTATACGCTTAAGTACTAATTACGCTAATGGATTAGGAATTGGGATGGTTGAATTTAGAGGAAGTGAACCCGCATTTGCGTGGAGGGAGAGTGGAAAACCATTTAGGAAAAAATCACCCCCAGTTCACCCGACCGAGATTCGAACCTCGATCTCCCCGTCCTCGGCGGTCGAGCTCAACACGACTAGCGCGTTAGCCAACTACGCCACCGAGGCGGGTATTAAAAAAAACAAAAAAACACCTCACTTTCCATATGTTCATGGCAAATATTCGAGAAATGTTGATATTACTATATGTGAATAATTAAACTAGACATATTATTGACTGAAGCACTATATTATTATTTTTGCCCAAACAAATATTTTTGCTCTTAAAACTGCAAATATATAGTCTTTTACTCTATATTTTACTTTCATTCCATCTTAAGGGAAGTCCAAACGACATTCAAACCCAATGTGTCATATCTCGGGATCTATTAGTGATAGACTTAATATTTTATTTTAAAGAACACTTCTTTATTTAATTCCGCACACAAGTTTTTTTAATATGAATAAAATAAACAATTTCATGGTTTTATTACCAAAACATGATTTAAAAAAACTCCTATTAAGGCTACAATATAAATATAATCAAAATTCCTATGTGAGGAACTAGTATTTAACACCATAAAGTTGACATAAAAATTTTGTGGAGCTATCTCCTTCAATGGTAAAGAAAATATCGTTCATCAAAACTTATAAAGTTTAGTTTACGGTAAAAGTTTGTCAAAGATATTCATATTTGTGTTATTTTTTCACATTCTAATAATGTCCAGCACTCTAAGAAGGGTTCTGGATCTTCCCCTGCTTGATAAAGGTCTTCCAGCTTCCTTTTCTCTAAAACATTGGTTCTCAAACTATGGTATGCGTACCACCAGGGATACGTACGCGATTTTCAGGGGGTACGCGAGCAGCTATCAGGGTAAAATTACAAGAGAACCAAACGTGGTGGGAAATTAAAAGTGTCAGGGAATTTTTGAGGGGATTGAGGAAATTTTTTTCCTTTGTTTACCTGTAAATTATCCTGTCATTTAAGAAAATTATATTGTGGGGGTACATTAGACTTTTAGTCATGACCAAGGGCTACAATCTAAAAGTAGTTTGAGAACCCATGCTCTATAGTCCTCTTCTACTTGATCTATTTGTCGAGGTCAGAAATAGATTTTTAGGCCTTGTTGACTGGCAAATGAAGTTTGGGTCTGCTCTTTAGGTTTTGATAGCTCCAATATTTTTATTTTTATTGTAACAAACACGACTTGCTCCAATTTTCTTCTTGCTACCCATTTCAAAATATATTATAAACACTAAATAAAACTATAATCTAAAACACACACTCTTACAACAATGTTTGCAGAAGTTCATAATCTGATAAACAACTTAACATTACAAACAATAACAGTTGATCTAAGTATAAGAAAATAAAGGAAATATTTTAAATGTTACATTCAATATAACCTGAAATATGTAAAACACCTTCACGTCAATTCAATCAAGATTGAATAAGTTTATTTAGGATGCTAAACTAATTTTATATTTAATAAAAGGTCAAAATGAAATGAATAGTAAACTTATGAAAATTAGATAGTACATGCTTGAGAGCAGTCAATAAATGTTACAAACTTATTAATTACAAAACATACAATGATACAATATTATGAAACTTTATCAAGGTTATTAAGTCCAATGCTAAAACCTCTAAATAGGATCACTAAATAAGGACAAAATTTACTATAAGAGTACAATGTTAAATTTGATGAATAAAAAATTGCACAACATATAACATACAGTATTAAAATATATGACAGATCATATCAATATTAAATTGTAAAAGTTTGTAAAGATAAAATAAACAATCGCGTGTGTCTTGTCTGGAATATGTATTTTAGATTTATTTATATAATATTTATATTTAAATTTGAAAAGTTGAAAGATGTAAAAATACCAGATTATTAATGCAACATAATAATAATAATAATAATAATAATAATAATAATAATAATAAAAGATTTACGTTGATGTTCCTTACCTGGTTATTTGTGGGTCCCTCTCCTTATTAATTGGATGACTGGGTCATCAATGGTCTTGGAGAACATGATTCGGCGAATTATGCCATCATCAGGTCTAGGATTGGAATAAAGATGTTATTCCAGGTATTAACACATTGCAAGAAAAGTCATGTAGGTGAAATTAATAGTTTTATAAACTTTATATCATATAAGTTAAGTTTAACTAAGTTAAAAATGAAGTTTTATGATTGGTAGAGTTAAATGATAAAACTATTTAGTCATATAACAGTAGAATGAAAAAAAATTGGAAGATAATATTTGAGTAATGGAATAGCGGACTAATGGCTATTCCATAGTATCACATTACACGATTGCTCCTGGTTGACACTGTCATGCTTTACACCAGGGGTTGGCAACCTTATTGATATAATTAATTATTAGTCAGTTTTTATGAACATAGTGTTTGATGCATCTTTTGCGGGGCAGATAAAAGCAGTCGGTGGGCTGGCCCTGGCCCGCGGGCTGTAGGTTGCTGACCGCTGCTTTAGATATTTATCATAGTTTTAGAGGAACCTGGATATTGGTGTAACATGTTGGTCGCATCGAAGCGGAGAGCGAGTTACTCCTCAAAGACAGGAATATCTACAATGGGGTAGTAAAATGTCTCAGTTCTATAAACAGCTTGGAATCATATTGCCTGGACAATATATATATATATATATATATGACCAGTCGTTAGCTCAGTTTCGACTTCATTGCAGAGGTCAGTTGCTCATAAGCTCTTCTCTCGAGCGGTTGGCATTGGGTGTTTCCATAGGGCTATGGTCGCATCAGTTAAGCTCGATCTCCCGGTCATCGGCAGTCTAATCTATTGCGAGAGTATCGCGTTAGACCATGCGGCCACCGAAGCGGGCTTAAGTCTAGTTGAATCTACGTTAGAGATGAATATTATTTTATTGGGGGGATTGTTCTTATAACTTGCAATTATAATCGACGTAATGATTACATAGGCCTTTATTTAGAAAAAGATAAGATTAATAATCTTAACAGAAAAGGCAGTTTTTTATGCTATTTATAACTACACAATTAATAACATTCAAGATTTAGGCTATAATGGCAATCTTGAACGCTCAAAATCGTTTGAGAATTGCTAATTTTGGTTTATTTTACAAATAAGTGTATTATTAAAAAATTTAAAATTCATATACGAGTAGGTTGTATAATTAAACTGCCCTTTTTACCTAAATTTGTGGTGGTCGCGATTCGAGCATAGCTATCGGCTCAAAACGGGTTCAAAATGACAGAGTTGAGTTTTCAAAATTGGAAAAAA
>CABFWO010004897.1:39264-56561 GCA_902155825.1 Timema genevievae
AAAAAAAAAAAAAAAGTTGTGGAGCTGTGAGCCTGAGCGAGGGAAACTAACGGTAAAGATAATTTAAAACACTGCCCTTTAGTCACTTAAAATATTTACGAGAGTGGTTTTGCTAGCTGATATGTTTAAGCTCGTTTTAAGCTTATTACAATAGTCAAAATTCATAAGTGTGGGGCTCAATTTAATCGAGCCAGCAAGTTTATAGATCACTTGAATCTGGAGTTATCAATAAATATATATATATATACACTAAGGTAGCCAAATCCTCCTTTAACTACCCCACCGCCGCTCCTCTCTTTCCGAACCCCCCACCCGCCGTAAAGACACAAAACAATTGTTAATTTGTAACGTTGCTATATTTGAGATGAATTAGAACAAAACATACCACAGCTATTATTTATTATTGACTATTATTTCTTCAGATAATAGCAATTAGAATTTAAATATTTTTACTAAACCTGATTAATAAGGTTATGGCAAAAATGTTATCACTTTACTCATTACAATTTTGAATTTGAAAACTATTACGAGGAAACCTATGACTTTTCAAATATATAATATATTTTTATAATGTAATGTACATTTACATAATATATTGTTGCTAAATACTACGCAGGCTTTAGAAATATTAGTGGCTTGGTTTTATTCCTATAATAATATATTGTGTGGATGCATTTTAATTCTTCGAGACTACTAGTTACAAAATGTTACGTTCGGAATGTCCCTAAAGATGTTATTTGGAGATACGGTGTTTTTCACATATCTTTTAAAGATAAAACGGCTACCTCTTCAATGACTTTACTGTTGTTCTAAGAATAATAGCCACCGTAAAAACCCTCCATTGTAGTAAATTTTTCACCGCAGCGTTTCTTTTCTTTTCCAGGTCCCTTAACTCATCACGTGATCATTAAAAACGATCACCTTTTTACTACTCTTCATCACAATATAACATAAAGAAAGGTGGAGGGAGGGGGGTGATGATGAAACGAGGTCATGCTTATCCTTATAGGTTTCGTCACACCATTTCTTGGTTAGTGTGTGTGTGTGTGTGTGATTAGTAATTTTTCTTTTCTTGGAATGCCGCTCCGAAGTCACGCGAGTCTAGTTTTGTGTGAATTACCGGCATACCAAAATTACATCCAATCTGTGATCCAAAATCCAAATGGTTTTTTTTTCTGTGCTGCCAAAACGTTTGTATTCCTTTTAGTATCAAGCGGTTACTTCCGGCCATCTCCCGAAAGCTAATAATGTGCCCTATTTAACATATGGCATTAAATAATGTGAATGTAGTTTAAGAATAAATATTTAAGAAAAACCCGCTTCGGTGTCAGCATGGTCTAACGCGCTACTCTCGCAGTAGACTAGACTGCTGATGACGGGGAAATTAAGGTTCGAATCTCAGTCAGGTGTTCTGAGGGTGGTATTTTTTTCCCGAAATGATTTTCCACTTTCCCTCCACGCAAATGCGGGTACATTTCCTCTAAATATAACCATCCTAATCCGTGAAACCATTAGCGTAATTAGTACATAAACGTATAGCTCGAGCCGGTAGTAAGATGTGGTGACCAAAAAAGTGAGAAAATACATACATAATATATTTATAATCGTGTTATGTATGGACGTTAAATTTATTTAATATTTTAACTTTTCACAAGGGAGATAAGGAATTTACTAGCTTCATTCCTCCTTTAATTTTAATGATAACTTTATTTCTACAATTTATTGAAAGTGGAAAAATGCTACGAGGGATAAGTATTTGATTGAGAGGTGCTCTATTCAGATTATTATTAATAAACCCTAAAACAGTTTGTTTACTATTTATCTTAAAATGACTACTTCTTCGTCATTATGTGCTGCTTGAATTTCTTCTTGTTCTAGGATTATATGGATTTGCTCCTGAGTTTCCTATTCGTCACCAAAATGCAGGGCAAGCAATATGTTTTATATAATTGATTTTTTCTTTTTTTTTCACAAACACTTTTTTAGGTGAAACTTCTGGGTCCATGTCCCCAAGGGCTTTCCCTGGCTTCAGGAAAGACACACGTTTTTAATATCCCTCTAGCTCCGTGGTCTCGAACTAAAATTAGTCGAAGGGCCAGATTTACAAACTCAGGGCATGTTGCGAGCCAAATCCTCCTATAGACACATGTTTTTTGCAGCTCGTCTTACTGCCCATCTAGACTACACGCCTTTTAATCACTCTATTGTGTTAGGGATGAGGAATGTTTAATTTAGAAGAAATGTGGCCGTATTTGAGTGAAGGGAATGAGGGAAACCAGATAGAGGAAACCAACCTCTGTACTGGAATTTGTACCCTGACCTCTCAGACACCGGTAAACTAGAAGAGTCTGGCGTTTAATCCACGTGCTCACCGATGTAAGTCTAGTAGACTTAACTATTTGGTTCCATGAATTTAAAATCTTACATTTATATGAGTTACCGAATGATATATATATATATATGTGTGATATATTAATTAAATAAGGTAAATAAAAACTCACACAATCAAGTATTTAAAGTGATGACCAAATAAAACACAGTTTGAAATGGTTTGAAGGTTTTTTTTACCAAACATTATGTACACAGTAAAAGTGAACTATTATTTTCTGTGTACGTATATGGCTTTAGGCCGGATAGTAAATAAAAGTATCTGTGACTTTGTGAACCCTGCAGTTTATCTCAACATTTCTTCTGAAGTTTCCTTTTCCAAGTTTTTCAACTTTTTGGAGAGTGAATACTTTCGTTTGATTGAACTTAAAATGGACCTAAGCTGGTGTTTTAAATGTAGACCTATCGTTAGCAGCATCTTTCCAATTGAAAAATAGGAATGTCCTTACCGAGTTCTTTGACTTGATCCGAATACATTAAAATATATTTGTATTTGTTTGGCATAGCGATAGTTGACTGGCTTTTTTTCTCTCTTTATTGCCAAAGACACGATCCGCAGGAAGATAGGAGTGGCCTACTATTGAGTAAATAGGTAGCACTACACTGACTTGATGTTATCAGGGGGAACATTATGTATCCAATGTTCTTGTTCTGCCCAGGACATCCATCAGCGTAGATCTGGAACTACCTCAAAACCAGTGACATCTTTGTTAGTGACGTGAGTTATGACAAAGGATGGAAGCTGTCTCATTTGAAATTTTTTAACTTTTGATTTTCACACCAAGCAAAAATGTGTACTGTATCACACCTCAAATGATATTTTTAGGCAGCACCAGGTGTTTTTGATAATCGAATGAAAACTTAATACTGCATAGTTTTTTTTTTTTCATTCTTAATTATGATATATAAAATGCTTTTGCCCTTAATTTGTGTGACATGTTCTTTGTAATTGGTTTAACTTTTCTATTTATTTCAAACGTTCTTAAGGATTTTAGGCGCAAACATTCTGAAAAAACATCCGTTGCAGGCATGTTAAAAACTAATATTAAAGTCTGACACAAATATATCCCGAAATAAGTGATATTTCACTAGCAAATCTGGGATAACCTGGTTTTGTAGACCCTCCACAACTTTTTAATAGAGTATTCACTGGGCAAGTACTGTCTTGTACTTTTATTTTCTCTAGACCCCTCGTAGAGAGGATTATTGTGGCCGAAAAATAAATCTAACTCATAATTTTAATAAATGTCGTTTCATGACCCCCCTGAAACAGAAAAAGTTGTTGTTTTTGCGATGCAGTTTGTCTGTTTGTATCTTGGAGTAGGACTAGAGCCGAAACCATTTTACCGTCCGAGCTAAGAATTGGTAGAATTGGTTTTCGTAAAGTCCCCTCGAGTTTTTGAAATTAGATGTCTAGCCTTAAAATTAAGGGTAGTTTACTAAAAGTGCAAAAATAGGAAAAATGGATTTTCTCGAAATCCTAACTAACAATTTTGATTATATTATGTATCTAGCCACTGTTAAACTTTACAAACAAAATGGAAACTCTCATTTTTCCATGAAAACTACTTTGAGGGTTTAAGGATACTTTACATAAGCAAAAATGAACAATTTTGATTATATCGTCGCAATTATTCGAAATACAAAATAGCTTTCATCTTAAAATAGTAGTACTACTGAAAATACAAATAATTTATTTGGAATACTTTTCTATAAAACCAATATTTTCTGAGCTTTAAGCAAATATATATCTTTTATTGAGGTCTTTGAAATATTATATTGATTGTTACGCTTTTTAATGGACAGATATGTTCCTCTTTTCTCATTGTTTCTGCAACATTTTTATTAGTATTTTAATTAGTCTTGGTTCTAGATATTCTATAAAAAAATATTCTTAAGACTTTTGATTCTGTACAATTTTTTTAAG
This sequence comes from Timema genevievae, assembly GCA_902155825.1. Classification (NCBI taxonomy): domain Eukaryota; kingdom Metazoa; phylum Arthropoda; class Insecta; order Phasmatodea; family Timematidae; genus Timema; species Timema genevievae. Next base: position 43,580 of record CABFWO010004897.1, read on the forward strand.
CACCGCGTCATAGGCCTACTACTGATTCAGGTTACACGCATATGTATTAATTTCGTTAAATAGTTTGGGATGATTAAGCTTGAATTTATTAGAAATGTACCCGCACTTGCGTGGTAGGAGAGTGGAAAACCATTCAGTAAAAACTTAATTACAGCCGACCGGGACTCGAACCCCGATATCCCTGTCATCGGTAGTCTAGTCTAACATGAGTGACGTCTTAGACCATGCGGCCACCGAAGCAGGTTTTGCACAATTTAAAAAAAGTATATAAAATGATTTTTTTTAGTTTTGTTTTTATGATGAAAAACTCGCTGACTAGGTATGATATATTAATAGAGAAACTATTTGTACATGTGTCCGCCTGGCTTGAAGCGTTAGCTTTACACTGCCCAGAGTTGCGGTTTGAATCCCTGCCGGGTGTATTGAGGGTGGGCTTTCACTCTCCCTCCAAGCAAATTTCTACCTCACGCATACTTATCATTTTATTGTAAGCCTAGTTACAAAAAAAACACAGGCAGTAAGACGCGGTGCACAGAAAACAACTTGAATATCTTTTACAGTTGTGAAGAAACATCGTTTAGATACTTTCAATAACATCGACCCTTAGAATTGTGGAGTAATTCCTCAATATATTAATTTTTTTAAGAAGACTTATCAATATGCTTTGTATGGATTAAAAATGTATCTAATTTCTAAACGTGTGCCCCTCCCCCTTCACCGTAGGCAATCAAGCTCCTTACCCACCAAACGCAATCGCGTGATGACACAAGTGCTGGATGTTGGGGGAGGGGGGAGGGGGGGTCGTCTCCCCGCACTCTCGCACGCGCGGATCTCGGCGCGGTGCCCTGCGGTGAACCGAACCACGGGATGCGGCAGCTACCACAACTTTTAAAAAAGGTGTGGTATCTTTTGTTGGGTGCGATGCCGACCTCGACCACATTAACACCTGGCTGGTCGGAGGAATACCGATACCCTACCTTCATCAGACCCCCTCCAGCGCAAATCTAGCAGCTAGGAGCTTCTTGAGGTGCACAACCGTGCCATTTTCAAATCGTTAAAATAATGCGCTATATAAGATGAAATAAATAAAATAAGACTACGGATTAATCTTTGGAATAGTGTTATACTCCAATTTTCATAGAAAGACCCTTTTGGAAAATACTAAAACATTTCTCTTAGGCCAAAATTGATACTATGTAACTATATTATTGGTGTTATTTTAATATTTATCAAAGCTGATACTTATAGATCACATGACATGAGGTATGGATACGGGAAAGTAGATTTAGTAACTTTTCTAGCTGTCAATCTAAATTCATAGGTAAGGCCTTATCTACCTATACGTATAAGAATATATATAAAAAAAAAGCAAACCAAATATTTCATTTGGATAAAATACGCAGAATTGAGTTGTCTTAGAAATTATTTGATCTTTGTAATACATATATATATATATATATTACAAAGATCAAATAATTGCGCTATATATATATATATATATATAGCGCATGACATTACTGATCGGGAGAGATATGACATCTAGTTTGGTCGCCTGTATGTAGACTATTAGCTGCTCTGGTAGAACAGAGCGTCGCCCAGGGTACACCATAGGAGGTTGTCTACACGTACCCGCAATGAGATGATGTGATTAGGCCTATATTGAATATGGAGGTGTGGGCCAGTTTGATTCTTAAACCTAACTTAAGCCAGGCTTACCAACCCCTGGTAACCGTTGGGATAGTTTCCCTCAAGATAAAAATACCCGAGGTACCAGAAGGAATCAAACCCGGGACTCTGGGGTCGTAAGCCAGGTTCACTGACCACCACAACGCGGGGCCGGATATTATTATATTTAAAACTGGGATGATATAATTCAATGTAATTTCATAAACAATATTATATTATATTAATAAGTATTTGTCACTTATTTATAAAATTATTGTCAAATTAATTTTAGTAAAATCATATGTAAAAATTAAAATCAGATACTCTAACGCTCCCATCAGTCATCAAACGAGATGAATTAATTAATATCAAGGTTTTTATGGAGAAACAAAAATTTACCCTTCATTTGCATTCTTTAGACATTCTAAAAATTCATTAGAAACTTTCACTTTCAAAATTTAGCTAAGTCATAAATATAAATTTCCCAAAATTATAAATTACTAACGATGTTTATACAACCTTTTATTGTAGAGGATGAAATAATTCTAAGTAATCTGCGAGAAGCGTCCTGCCCGATTTTATTTATTTATTACATTGTAATAAGAGCTGTAATATTTCATATAAAAATATTTTAACCTTTCAACGACCGGGTTTCCACCACAAGAGGAATATAAATAGGTTCACAGCGGTGGCCGAGTAATTTAAGGTGGGGTGGAAGGGTGCTCGAGAAAAGTCCAATGTGTTTGCAGTTTTTATGGCAAAACATTTGTTGGCTAAAATAAATAAAATATTGCTCCAGTACAATCATAGAATTTAATTTTCTTCACATGGTGACTTCAAAAATTTTATTTTTGTACTGGAGCAATATTTTATTCATTATTGCAGCAAAAAAAAAGTCATGCCCTAAATACTGCAAAAACACTGGCCTTTTATCGCGTCCCGTTCCATCCCACCTTAAGACGTATGACTTACATTGTACTTTATCGTCGTTTACAAGGAGGTCAGGGATTGAAACTCAATCACGCACACGAAAGGGTGGGTTTTTAAGTATTTTTACTGTAGTTTTTCCCCCATCCTTCTTACATGCCAATATAGATTAATTTCCTTTAAACTAACTTTCTCATCATTACTCCTTAAATTTAAGTAATAATTAATTAATAATATATTGTGTTAAACGGTTGGATTTGAAGTAGATTTTTTCCTTGCGCGATCAATTGAGACAGAAAACAAATTAATACTATTGTTCATATAGTTTAAGTCGTCAGTCTCGCAATAAATGTCTAAATCAAAAATACTCATAAAGAATGGCTCATTTGGAATTTATCTCTTATTGAGATTTTTTTAACATTTTTAGTATATTTTAATGATTTTTTGTCTTTTTGATGTAGTGTATATACCTGTGTTGTCATTTTTAGCAGGTGTATTTATTACGCCAAACTAGACTAATAATCTAATTGAGTTCCACTCCAATGGATTTTCTCATATTGAAATTGATTTTTAAAATTCTAGTACAAATTTTACTATTTGTATATGTAATTTTATATGTGTGCTTTCATTTTCTTATTCCGGCAGGTGAATTATTTATTTTTACTCTCCCACATGAGGGTTTTACAATGTTTTCAATGTCGTTTAAGGTCCTAATAACCTCACTGTGTCGATGGGCCTATAAACTTCAATAATAAATATTTAATCATAATATCATTGGCAGTCTAGTCAACTGTGAGACTGACACCTTGGCCTACCTAGATCCTAAGATCACTCGACCACCGAAGTGTGTAGAAAATATTTGAAATTATCTTAATTCAGGAAACTACAACAATATTGTGCTCATCATAGTTTTTGATTTATGGGTATTTAAAAAGAATGGATTACAAATGATATTGCAAAACTTACCTACTATGTATTTAATTTGAAGGTTAGTTTCGAATCCCAGCTGGGTTACTGAAGATAATATTTAGCACCGCGTCTTACTACCCGTTCGGGTTATACTCACTTACGCTAATGTGTAATGGTAGGGTGATTGTGAGATGAAAATGGAGGACCTACAGTTTAACGTGGAATCCGAACCACGGTAGAGGCCTGGCATTCCTCACATTCACAAGTTGTGATTAATACACATCTTGTCAGAGGTGAAGGAAGGGTTTGGCAATCAGATAAATCTGTGCCAGAACCGAGGATTGAACCCCGGACCCCCAGCACAGAAGTCTGACACCTTACCCCTAGACCACCAGGTCACCATNGATTAATACACATCTTGTCAGAGGTGAAGGAAGGGTTTGGCAATCAGATAAATCTGTGCCAGAACCGAGGATTGAACCCCGGACCCCCAGCACAGAAGTCTGACACCTTACCCCTAGACCACCAGGTCACCATACCGCTTATTGAAAGAGTCAGTAATGAATGGGTGCTGCTGAAGGAATGCGATTTTAAAGAGAATCCGATAGGTAAACGTGAAAGAAGCGTCTTAGGTTGGTTTTGAGCATGTTGAGAGGATGAGTGTTGTTCGAGTGATGAAGCAAATATATACAGGTAGTGTGTGTGAAAAAGAGAAACATTAAGAGTTCTAATAATAAAATGTGTATGGATGTTGTTGAAACGAAGGGAGTATGCAAGGATAGGGAAGTGTGGAGAAAACTAGTGAGGATACATTAAGTACGAAGTTGTTTTTGAGCTCTGTGCAGAGTTTCTTGCCTATCCTGTAAGGGAACGGCCTGATCAGTTATTTATTAATTAATGTAATTAAAATACAAAATCCTTAAAATATAGGCTATTCTTCAACATATATAGTCATTTTAAAAGTACGTGATCAACTTTTTTCTTGGCATTGGCTCTTACTTCCTATTTGGGTTGTGCGTATATGTACTAATCAGGCTAATGGTTTAAGAATGAGTAAGGTTTAATTTAGAGGAAGTGTACCCACATTTGCAGTAGAAAACCATTTTGGAAAAACCGGGTTCAGGACACTCAACCGGAATTAGAACAATGATCCTCCCGTGATCGGTGGTCTAGTCTCTTTTGAGGATGAAGCATTTTAGACCATGTGGCCACCGAGGTAGGTAACACTCATATTAATCGTGCGAATGTGCACGCGGGCTAAATGTCATGCTCATAAATAGCCTGGTTTTCCGGTAGTGGGAAGGTTGATTTTACACTCCAAGCCGAGATTATGTGGTTATTACCTAAATGATTCCCCAAGCTATTAATCCACGCAAATGCGGGTACATTTACTCTCGTTTATTACCTTCCTACCCGCCTCGGTGGCGTAGTTGGCTTAACGCGCTAGTCGTGTTGAGCTCGACCGCCGAGGACGGGGAGATCGAGGTTCGAATCTCGGTCGGGTGAACTGAAGGGTTTTTTTCCTAAATGGTTTTCCACTCTCCCTCCACGCAAATGCGGGTTCACTTCCTCTCAATTCAACCTTCTCAATTCCTAATCCATTAGCGTAATTAGTACTTACCCGAACGGGTAGTAAGACGCGGTGCTAAATATTATTATTATTATTATTATTATTATTATTTTCCTAATCCCCACTCCATCAGTGTTATAAAATGCGGAGGAGGAGAAAAAAATCACTCATTACACCGTGAATCAAAATAGTACCAATCTAAGTAAGGGGTGCTAGCGACCAAAGAGACCTCAACTTTTCTTCAATCCTCTTTCCCTGTCCTACCGGGTTTTCAACCCTTCCAAGTTTCATTCTCACAGTTCCCTCATCTGTGTCAAGTGGCCCTAAACTCTTAGTCCTAAGTAGATCACGTCAATTGACCGTTTTGATCCCATTCAAAGACACGCGACCATATTCAATGCCGTTTTGAATCTACCAAGCGAGCACATGTAGGTCTCCTCCCCCCCATAGGACTACCACTAGATAAAGAGATGGTCGACTATAAACGTTTTAAGTGATGACTAATTGTTATGTGATTGGTTCGCATTTATCTCTTTGCGCCGTGTCTCACAACACGTCCGAACTATCTGCATATAATTAAAGTGATACCCGCTTCGTTAGCGGCATGGTCTAAGGCGTTACTCTCGCAGTAGACATGACTGCCAATGACGAGGATATAAAGGTTCGAATCTCGGTCGGGTGTACTGAGGGTGGTTTATACAAAATTGTTTTTCATTCTTCCTCCACGTAAATGCGGGTACACCTTCTTTAAATTCAACCTTATTCATCCTTAACCCATTAACGTAATTAGTAAATAGATATAACCCAAACGGGAAGAAAGACGTGCTGCTAAAAAAATAAAAACATTAACTAGCCTTTAAACAACAAGATAGTATTTTGTTCCACCGAACTATATTTTTTACTTTCTCATATAAAAAGGTTTTTTTTATTTCAAGATAAACTAAAAAAAGTGGCTCATACAATTCAGTTTGTCATTTATGTCTGTCTCTCAGGAGCTATAACCTCAAAAGTTCAATAGATTTTGTTCAAACTTGATATTTAGATGTTAGTTATATGGTCTGGAGGAGAAATCATGATTTTAATTCTGGCTCTAAAACTAAAAGAAGTTTACTGATAGCAGATTTTTTTTATTTTGCTCTTAACTTTAATAGACTCATGATAAAATATTGATGATTGTGTCGAACCGTTTCTTTTAACTAACTGCACCTACACGTCTAAAGTCAAAAAATGTGGTTACTTAAAAAAGTAATGTAACATTGTTAAATAAAGGATTCTAAAATTCAAGCATCCATTATTATTATTATTATTATTATTAGCACCGCGTCTTAATACCCGTTCCGGCTATACGCACGTACGCTAATGTGTAATGATAGGGTGATTGCGAGATGAAATGGAGGACTTGCAGTTTAACGTGGAATCCAAACCACGGTGGAGGCCTGGCATTCCACACATTCACAAGTTGTGATTAATACACGTCTTGTCAGAGGTGAAGGAAGGGTTTGGCAATCATTAAAATTCAAGTAAAAAAGTTTGTTGTTTTTTTAAGGATTTCATTCAACTAAACTACACAGTCACTGGCCTGCCTCCGAACATAATAGTTGGAAATGATTGTATTTTATTGGGAACGAAACGTCTTATATAGACGTTCCAGAACTCCATAAAGGGCCGATATTACTAATCTTTTAACTAAAAAGGTACCAAATTAATTAATCAGCTCCACTGATTTTATTTTTTCTCAGTAATATGAGCTAACCTATACAATAAGCACACTACTTTAGACCAAAGATCATCATTTTAATGCAATAGTTTGAAATATATTAAATGGAATACATAAATTGTCTACGATTATTTTCTTCCGATTGATATTTTCTTAAAAATAAACTAGCTATACACTTTTTAATGTATTTTGGGAATAATTTATTTACGTTATATGCTTCAAAAATAAATTTATAAAATACTTTATACTTAAGCCTAACCCGTATAATAAAATCCCACCTGAAGCAGAATATTGTTTAATGTGTCTATAATTATTTTAAACGGGAGGCGATAACTGTCGACAGTGATTCACGAAGTTATAGCCAACCAATTTACACATTAAAAATAGATTTACAAAAAAATTCAATTTTCCAAAATATTTATAGGGAAAGCAGCAATTTCTGTTGACAGTAAAAAGCTTCCAGCCACTGGCTGAGTCTGTTTGTAACATAAGTCTCTTCGCCACCTTCTATCTTCCAACTTAACCCAGTCCTCTCCTCCACACCACTCCTTACTCTCTTCAGTCCCTTGGTCTTCCTCTCGGCCTCCTACCCCCCACCTCCATATCCAACATCCTCCTGGTCATCCTTTCCCTCTACATTCTTCTCACATGGCTATACCACCTTAGTCGTGCCTTCTCTATTCTGTCCTGGACCGGCTCTTCCTGTACTATTCCTCTTTCTCATCCTGTCAAATGTTGTCACACCAATACACACAACTAATATAGTAAAATGTTGGCAATGTTGGATGCAAAGAAATAGTTATGAACTTTCTAAACCGTTCTTCCAATCAAAATCACAATATAGAAACCCTGTCATTTGGGCAAGCCTGGGTACGACTTGTATAATTTATACATTCCCCTTGTTTCCCACTCATACAACTTCTTGCTATGTTAAGTTTGGCTTTATTTCAATTGATAATAAATAATAGTGTTTTATCAAACTTTTAAGTTAATGCACTACCATTCAGGTGTAAAAGGTTTCAATAGTGTGGGGTGTTCCCCCTTCCCCGCTTTGCCTTAATGAGAATTATTTATCTGCACCAGAATAGTGACAATGTAGGGGTTAAAAATGTTCACAGGGTTTCTATAAAGAGACAAAGCGCAACGCACTTTCCATGACGACACGTGTCGTCATACTTGTCACGCCACCATTCAACCGTGTGCACTAAGACCAGGTCTACTACGCCAGGAGAGCGTTGAAAACCCTCGTCCTGTAATACACGAACCTTGACAACTACTTGAGAAGTTTAGTGACCACTCCTGACGAGCACAAAGGCAAAATTACAACTAAAATACCCGCATCGATGGTTTCATGGTCTAAAGCGGGGGGTGTTTCAACCTGGAGTACGCGAACAGGATTTAGTAAGGGTGGACATTTATTTTGATAAAAGTTAACTTTTTTTTTTTGCCGCTCCTTAATACGGATACATTAAACACGCTGAAGTAATAGGAACAATTAAGGTAGAATGTTGATTAAATGTACCAGCATTTGCGTGGATGGAGCCAATTTAGGAGAGAAATTCTATCGCCACAACCGACTGAGATTTTAACCAAAATGTACTTTTGAATATAGTAGGGATCTATTGATTTATGTTTTGTCTAACTAGGTCATCAAGGGAAAAACCAACTTCAAATCCAAGAAGAAATGTTAAGACTGCAGTAACGATCAGAATATGACATAATCTTTAACATGATTTACTTAGCATTTGTTTGAATGCGTATTAACCCTCCACATGTAATGCAGTCTCTATCACTGTGATCTTGGACGTCTCTTTAAAGTGAGGTCTACAAAATTCCGTTACGTTAACATTAAAACTTTAAAACACAGAGGGAACGAGGGTTTACTGTTTACGAAACTACAGTGGAACCTGGATAGTTCGAACTTGAAGGTGTAGAGTCTTATCATAGCTACAACGCTGAATTCCTAAATGACAGTAACTTATTACTCCAAATAATTAAATAACGTGATAATGTTAGAGACTCACCATGTGCCATTTCACTCTGTTCACTTCAAAATTACTATCGGCCACAACCCGCCACGCGTACTTATGGTCTCGACCTAACGCACGAGTAAACTGACCAGGCCAACACTGAGTTAAGACTAGGGCCGCTATGAATGAAGTATGGCACTTCCGGCGCTGAAAAGTTACACGTCCATTTAGATAAACGAAGATGCCTATTCTAGAACTTTCCGGGACCGTCTCGTCACATATTCCCCTTCCGCTGACTACCCCCCTTTTCTCCTTGTTTCTGTTTTTGTATGTAACCCGTACCTCTCCCCTCTCTGATGAAAGGTACAAAGTAAATACCACCAGGAGATCGAAGGAAACTTCACAATTGGCGGGGTATTTGTCGAGGACACTTCTACTTCCTTTTAAAAATGTAAGATCACAAAATTAATTTTTCTGCAATTGGTAATTCTAAATTCCATTTCGGCTTTAAACTTTAAATATACATGTGGAACCTCGTGGTATTGATTATTTTAATTATGAAATATTGTTCTTTTACATGATTAAGTGTAAAGTGATTGAATGATTCAAGCCAAAATAATATATGTATCATAAGGACATTCTAAGTCCTTCCGACTTGTAAATTTTGATTTGAAGTCCTTCAGACATTATACATTTTGGCTTAAACCATTTAAAGTACTCGTTATTTACAGATTTTGACTCAGAACTGTTTTAGATAATTTCATTGTTCTTTTTACTAATGAAATTTGACATAAAAATTATTTTCAGTCCTTACGACTAGTAAATTTTGACTTTAATAACTGATGTTTGTAGTAGTTATTCTAGACTTATGATTTTTTTGTTGTGTGTTGAAAGTCCTTTTAGAAGGAAAAGGACCAAACTGTTAAGATGTATTAAAGAACTTATAACTTAATTTATTCAAAGTTCTTAGAACTTAGGGAATTTGCCTTAACTGATTCAAAGCCCTATTCACTAATTGAAACGTGACGTAAATTAGTTAAAGTCCTTATAACTAAGATAGCTATTGTTGAACAACCATGTTAATTGTTGGAAAACTTTCTTTTTTAATTTCCGTAAACACATGTTTACGATTGTTGGAAGTCCTTCTGGCTTGGAATAATGAAAATGTTATTGTTAAAAGAAGTCCATCAGACTTGGGAAATTAGGAATATATAGATAATATTGGTTGATAGGTCTTAGTTATTGTCTTTTCCCTTTTATTAAAGTAATGAATTGACCACTATTGTTGACCAATAAAGATAGTATTGTTACATTTTGAGTTTTTTCAAACATATATATTTAACTTTAGTATAATTTTATCGTCACTATTGTTGACTAACAAAGTTGATATTGTTACTTAATTTTTCGAGTTTTTTTCAAACCTCTACTTATATATTTTTTTATTTATATGATTGTATACATTTAGTATACTTTTTTATGTTACCCTATTGTTACTGCTTTTGCTTTATAATAGATAGATCATATTTATCTGTCAACGTCAAGCTTGTTGTATTTAGCTTCTTTCCGACTGAATTTGCCAAATACTTCCTGGAAATATAGTTGTGTTCCCTGGTTAATGCTTTATCAATTTGTCCCTTTTTGAACTACGGCAATGGTGTAGATTAGACGGCATGGAAACATGGGTGAATATATCATTTCATAATATATTAAAAAGTCATTGTCCTGTCAGGTCACTCTGTATTTCATTCTCTTTTTCTTTATGTGTAATTTAGTATTTTTCTCTGCCTCCTTTTGGGCCTAGGAGATAAAAAGGGGCTACAAATTGACCAGGAAAAAATTCTAATTTTAAACAAGTTTCTTGAAAGGAATTGAAAAGAACACAGTTAAGTTTGCAACCAAGCTCTTAAACTTTATTTAACGTATTTTGACATAATCTATTAATAATTTCATTAAAAAGTCAAAGATTTTAATCTGTTTTCCTGATTTAAGTCTCTCAGTCATAGTGTATTGATTTATTGACTGGAAAATTGAATCTCTTACATTGTTTCGACTATCAAAAAAACGCCAGATTTCTTGGATATGGTCCATGGCTTCTACCGCACTCGGGATAGGCCTTTCCTGAACTACTGAAGAATTGTCCTCTTCATCACCAGATACTCCATCCTCAGCCTGGATGTTATTGTTGAGAACTTCGGCGATGATGTCTGTATCAGTAACTTCAGCACACACTGCCACATCTTTATCCACGCTGACGAAGTCCACATATGAGATAGCAGGATCAGGAGTAACTTCCTCCCAGTTGTCAATAGCTGGCGCAGCTTCAGTCACAGTTTCTCCATCATTTTCTTTCTGATAAAGCCAGCTTTTTTAAAACGGCTCTTAATGGTCTCAACTTTCGCTTGGTCCCACGCTTGCTTACTCATTATTGAGGCTTGAAGAACGTCAAGCAAAATTTTCTGGATAGACAAATCTCCAGCAAGAATTTTATCAACCAACAATCGTTTGTAGAATTGTTTTAGGTTTTTAAATACTCCTTGGTCCATATGTTGAATAGCCGATATTTGGCGGGAAAAAAATAACCTTTACATTTTCCAAAAGGGGATTTCTGTTATGACAGTTGTCAATGAATAGAAGGATTATCCGATTTTTTTTTTCCAAACTGTTTGAAAAATCGCTTTTAAAAATGGACAAACATATCATCTGTCGTCCATGCTTTTCTATTTGACTCGTATTGGACTGGCTTCGATTTTACATTTTTGAAGCAACGTGGACTTGCCGATTTTCCAATCATTAACAGCGGCAACTTTTCAGAACCATGCATATTTGATCCAACTAACAGTGTTGTTCGATCTTTACTAAGCTTTCCCCCACTGCACCGTTCACCTTTGAATGCTAGAGTTTTATCAGGAGTACACTTGTAAAAATGTCCCGTCTCATCAACCTTGAAAATGTTTTTCGGTTCTATATCCCGGATCATTTCTTTCAAGTCTTCCTGCCAATTCTCGGCTGAACGCACATCAACAGCACCACTTTCATCACATACAGCTTTAAAGAAAATTCCTTTTCGCGATTTGAATCCATCTAGCCACTCTGCACTCGCTTTGAAGTCTGTTTTTTCCTAATTCACGTGTGAAATGTTCAGCCTTTGCTCTGAGAAAAGGGCCGCTCACTGGGACTTTCTTGTCTCACGCTTGTTTGAACCACTTCAGTACACAGTTGTCCACATATGGGTTTTCTAGTACTCTTAATCTTTTCCACTCTCATTTTTATTGCTCAAAAATGTTTGTTTGTTTTTCAAAAATGTTTAAAATGTGTTAGGGGGAATTCCGAAGGCCTTTGCAATCCCTGACATTTTTTAAGTCCCTTTTCCACTTCCTTTATCACCTCTACTTTTTGGGCCGAAGTTAATGATTTATAGGACTGTGGCGTGGACAGTGACATAATTATACATACATACACACACAAACACTACTCTACAGTATGTGCTAAACAAAGCTAAAACTAAAAAAAAAATTAAACAACAAAATAAACTCGCACATCACAAGAATATCGCTACGGCCGAGTAACTAAGAACAGTGCACGTAACCGCTCGAGAAGTTCGACCTTGACTAACGGAGTACAGAACCTTACGTGTAAACAAAATTGTATGGGTGAGCGGGGGAGGGGCGTGAAGAACGGTACCGACCGCATTCCAACGTCCCCTCCCCTGTTTCCAAAAATATAATAACATGGCGCCGCAACTAGAAGTCGGAAAACAATACTGCACAGTACATAACAACTTACAAAAAGTTCGAACTAACCAAAACTAAATTCAAATTATCCACGAATTCTTGACATTGTTTTAGTACAAAATTCACGGGACTGGGCGAAAAATTCGAATTAAAGTCGATTTCGAATTACGGAAGTTCGAATTAGTCATGTTCCACTGTACTAGTTTATCTAAGGGGCGTGTGAAGTATACAGTGATTCACTCGGGACTGGACACTTTTTTTTAATTAACTCATGAAGGGAAAGTAATATTTTAAACAATGTAAACCATACCTTGGTCCATGACAAGTAGAAATGTCTCATAGAAGATGCTGGAAGTGTCCATCGCCCACGATCGTTTACTATTCCACATTTCTTATATTTCCCCCCATGCGGGACGGGGTTTAGAATAGTCCCGCAGTAACCCCTGCTTGTCGTAAGAGGCGACTAAAAGAGGAGTCTTCTGTGCAGGACGTA
>CABFWO010004898.1:0-21570 GCA_902155825.1 Timema genevievae
AGGGAGAGTGGAAAACCATTTAGGAAAAACCACCCCCAGTTCACCCGACCGAGATTCGAACCTCGATCTCCCTGTCCTCGGTGGTCGAGCTCAACACGACTAGTGTGTTAGCCAACTACGCCACCGAGGCGGGTAATTGGTAATTAAAAAAAAGATAAATAATAATTATTATTATTCCTTAATTAAAGGCTCTTGGCAACTTAGTTAATGTTGGAAATAAGTGAAATTATCAAGCTATTTAAATTGTGTTCCATGAGCTTCCATGATGCGTCTCGCATAAGCCTACGGTGAAGCTCTCATGACAAACCTAGTATAATGTTTTTCTATAAGTGATAATCAATAACTACAAAGTCACTGCGGGATTTCACTCGCAAGTACATACATATTTTTCATGATGAATTTAGATAAGTGTACCTATATTTGAATTGAGGGAGATTGGGAAACTTTGAAAAAATACTACCCTCAGTGCTGCACGTGACCGTGATCACCTCAGCGGCGACCTGGCCCGACACGCAAGTGACGCGTCTGATCCTAGGACCCCCGATGTGGGTACCGAGTATATAAAACTGCTGAATAACCACGGTTATTCATGTTGACTTATAAAATCATAGAAATTACGGAAACATGCAGTGTGAGGGCATGAGCTAACATAAAACCTCGACGCAGCAATGGAAACTTAAGTAAAAAAATCAACGTTACATTATTGTCAGATTGTACCTGCCACATACATTTACCATTTTGGATGGCTCTTTCCGTCATCGACTTCCGTATTGGAGCTCCCAAACATTGTCAAGTTGGACACCCTGACCTATTAGATGGTATTACCAGGCTCCTAACAAAACTTGAATAAAGAGGCTAACCACTTTGGAAAGAGTATTTTAAATTATCTAAACTTACAAGTTTAAGGTGGTGTTGAATGTAATTCTAAACTATTCACCTTCTTAAAAAAATACTTGTGTGAAAAATAAACAGTTTGCCACATGCTCGGGAATGATTCGGATTATTACTTTAAGACATGTTATGCATTTCATGCCTAGAGAGCTAGCATGCATGCATGTTAGGGTGCTTAATTTTAAATATGAGTTTATATCTAATTTTTTTTTAAACTAAAATAGCATGCGCAGCAGACTTTCCAATGCGAATGGGAGGGTTACAATTTGACTAGACAATTCAGGACTCAATATAAACAATATTTTAAATATTATTTGTATATAAAATATGTATGATAAGCAAACATTTGCTGATGTACAAAAATAATCTTAAGATATGTTTGGTTAACCCCCAAAAAAACTAGCTCACTTATCCAGTAACACGCATGCAAGTTTTTGCAGTGTATATATTTTAAAGGTGAAAATAATGTCAAATTAGATAATTTTATAATTTTTTTCTTTTGACTATTACTTTTCTTGAAATTGGTTTAAAAATGATTATGTCAAATGAGTCATCAAATTTTGAATATAGACAACTTTAGTATCATGCATAAATTCAGATTCGAGAAATATACGGTTTTACCCATTTCATAGACGTAAGAAATAGTATAGACAGTAGAACAATAAAGAATTCATTACATCAGAATTATCGTATTGGCCTGAATATAGTACAATGGTTTTCTCCTAAAAATGTCCTTCTGAAAACTTTATTCTTATTATATGGGCAGCCTAACATATTTCACAAAAAAACATTACTAGAGAGGACTATTTTGTAGCATGCTGTAACTGTACAGGCCAGCGGGAATCGGTGCACGCATCTAATACTAAACTTAATGTAAAAATGAAAGAGGGGGGAGTATTTCCACCCTTCAGTGTCATTGAACTGGTAATTCAGTAGGTCAGTGTTAGGTAATGGCTGAATTTGTGTTGTGTTACTTATACAGGGTGTGTCAGAAACAATTAGACAATATATGCTGAAGAAAGTGATGGACAACGTTCTGAGGTTTGTCTGATGGTTCGGTGGAGCTCATCTGAGTGACATTATCTTCACAAAGTGAAAAAGTGTAGTTTGTAGTTTTCTGTTATTTAGCCAGTGAATATTTACTTTTAAAGTGTTAATTTCCATGTTACTAAGCATCTAATTGTTTCGCCCTCACCCTGTATTTTTTTTTAAAAAAACCCACCCCTGGCAGATCTGCAGGTGAGTGAGCTTGTTGAAACCAAGGCTTCCTTGGCGTTTCAAATAAACAAGGAAATGAGAAGAAGCTAAGATATTAATTTTATATTATGAGCAGTACACGAGGCGCAACAAACAAATAACGTGAAGGCTGCTAACAAGTTTGGTATTTCCGAGGCTAGTTTACAACTTTGGAGGAAAAAATTAAGAAATGTTTTAAAGAATGTCTGTGTATCAAGAAAAGCATTCAAAGGTCCTAATAAAACTATCAAATTTGATAATTTTTTATCTAGCTATATATTCGAGACCTTTTATTTTTAATGTAGAAAACCTTCAAAATTTTACGGTCGTATTAGATGTGGGATCGTACTATGTTCAGGCCAATCCGGTGTTTTGGAAACTAAGAATCCAAAGGTTTAATATCTAATGCTCTATAAATAATGATAATAAAATAAAAAGTAAATTTCAACTAAGGTTAAGGCCCCCGATGATAATTTTGAAAGTGGGTAACCGAGCTAGCAGACAAATAAAAGTATCTATTGCAAGCCCTCAAAAGTCAACCTTCCCCTCGTGAAAGGAGTTGGTCAGTCACAGTAAAATTCTCCTACTCTCCAGGTCGTGTGGCAATATATCAAGTGCAGCCAACACAACAAGTTAACCGACGCTAAGACAACAATGCCAAGAACACAGTCCACGTAAGAAGCGCACTCTACCTTCCCAATCCTGAAGCTGCTCCAAGGGCCGCACAAAAAAAAACAACAACACAAGGTTACATAAAGAAAAGTTCAAGATCAAAATGTTGGAGTGTGTTTTCACGTTGCTTATAAGTCTCCACTGGATGGAGCTTAATTAACTCTTTACTGCAGCGGCATGGAATAAATACATACCGTACATATCTAAAATGTTGTGAGTTTCTATTTTGTTTTAATCAAATTAAATTTGTTTGGACATATTTTCTGCCACATTTACTGGAGAAACCCAATTAATTGGCTACAATCTTAAGAGTTTTGTAATATTTTATTGATAGGACATTATCAATTTTTTCCTGTGAGTGAGAGCTTAGAATAGATTGTTGGTTTATTTAACTAGATATATCTTCTAATTATTATTAATTTTATTTAAAAAATTTACACACCAAACATTTATATGCAGGTACTCACTGTTCACCTTGTAAGGTAGAAGTATGACCTTGATGTATTACACTAAAACTATCTTATAAGCTAATAAATAATGTCCCCGGTGGAAAATCTTAGACAAAGCCAAATTGATTCAATACATAATTCTCAAAATGGTTGCTGTACCAAGGGGAGAATATTAAAATAGTTTCATATTAGTAGCTAAACCTTGAAATAGTTAATTTCAATTGCCAACACTCCCAAAAAAAAAATCTTAGTTTCAAAAGAATTGGGGTATTTTCACGTAGGGACTCTAAAATTGAACTCAAATAACCAAATAGTTTTAGTTGGTGCTTTATTCTCTTCTGCTGAAGAAGGGGACTGACGTACTTCGAAAATTATGTAATTATGTGTTTTAGTTGTGAACTTTGTGGCTACAGTTTTCTGGTGAGTGTGTAGGCCTTGCCGTTCTAGCCATTTTTCCTTTGTTCAAATAGTTTTAAAACAACTTGAGATGTTAGGTTCTAATAAAGGAAAACCGTGTAATAATAGTAATATTACTATTTTTCAAGATAAAGTGAGTGTACATGTCTCATTCATAGAACACTAAATATATATTTATACAAAGCATTAGTTTGGTATTTTATGTAAATAGGACTACTGAACTACTCAATAGATATGTAGATTTGAACAATAAAAATGGCTATTTCTAGAATAACCAATGATCCAATAGAGTCCTCTCACCTGACTAGGGGTCCAATGTTGCTCTCCGAGGGGAGTGACTGTAGAAGAGATGGCCCCGCCGACACGGGCCGCACCTTCAAGACAGACGCAACATGTTTCATCAAAACCAACACACAAGTTACAATAATATGATGTCTAGTAGAAATAGGTAGAGGATCGGTGGATAGAAACATAAAAGTAACAAACAAAATATGGCTTTAATAAGAACACGGTTCACACTTTACATTGCCAGAGAGAAATGGCATCGCTGTCGTTGGATTGAGCTGTAACGATCTATTTTCTTCAAGAGGCAGCCATTACCTCTTTGTCCAGTGGCAGCAATGTAAAGTGTGAACTGTGTTGTTCTTTCCATTGTTCAAGCCATATTGTGTTTGTTCCTTATATATGTTTCTATCCACCTGTCCTGTACCTTCTTTCAAATATTATACAATCATCCCATAAAGAGAAAAGAGGTTTTCCTTAATAACCTAGGATAGAACAACCAATATTAGTATCATAATCTGAACATGTGGGCAAAAGGACAGACTCAAATAAAACGTCCAACCAAGATAAAGGGAGTGTTTTTTTTTTATACCCAGAGTCAACCTTTGCTTCAACAAGTCTGTCAAATTATACTCTTAAATGAGTAGGAACTAGATAGCTAGACATTAAATTCGCAAGAAGGTATCATGTTGGTACCCCTAGAAAGGTGGATAGATTTTTTTTGAATGTTGGTACCCCTAAAAAAGTGGATAACCCTTTTCCGTATGTTGCTACCCCTAGAAACGTGGAAGACCATTTCCGTATGTTGGTACCCTGAGAAGAGTGTATATCTCTAACAGTTATTAGGGTACATCGCACACACAAACAAACGTAAGATAACATTTATTGATCTGATCTTTTATCCGGCACTCACCCTCTCTGTCTGTGTAGCGGCGTTGCAGGTCTCCGGGGCGGAGCTGCTTGGGGCGGTGCTCTGTGGTAACGAGGTGCTGGTCGTGTACTTGGTCATCTGGACCTGTAGCAACTGGATAGTCCGCTCCTTCTCCTCCAGTTGCTGCTGCAGCAGCACCGTCTGTCGGCGCAAGTCAGCCACTTCCTCTCCCGCACCGCCACCGCCACTGACCAGCTGCCCTTCACAGTCACCACCGTCCTCAGAGCTTGCCAGGGAGTAGAAGAGACCATTCTGTAACATACACATGTGTATAGTCAAGGACAGAATAAAATAGAGTTCACTTACAATAATTGAGGATAAATATTCAGGGTTTTATATGGAAGTACTTTTCCCTCATCCCCCTCCTCACTATATATATATATATATATATATAATATATATATAATATATATATAATATATATATATACATACATATATACACACATCTAGTCATGCAACCACAGGAGAGAAAAATTGGGGAATGGGGACAAATGAGGCACTCACCCAGCCCTCGATCGCAAATAATTTTAGTAAAAACTTAATTCATATCAAGTTGAAATAAAATATATAAACCAATGAAGATTTGTTGAGTGTAAAGGTCGCATTTTAAGACAGGTTTACGAGTTGGTATTTAGACTGTATACAGTTAAATAGATTAAAAACGCCCTTAAAATTACAAATTTGAAAAAGAGTACAGAACTAATAGTTTAAAAACATTGTATGAAAGGACACTTTATGATTAAAATCAGTGAACTTAGATGATGAAGAAAGCTTCAAAGAGCTTCTAAGGACATTTTCTTGGCTACTACCTGGACTTGTGCTACACACACATATTTAGTGACAACATTTATAAGAATTCATTACTAAACTAGTGTCGACAAGTATTTTTTTGGCATATATATTAAAAACATGATTAATTCAACATAGTTCATTTTAAATTACTCAATCCTTACTTTGAATTAATTAATGTTTATAATTCTGGCAGTACAAGCCATAAAACATAGTTTACCAAACTATTATCGCATGTAAAATTTGTTTTGTACAGGACAGTAATTGATCCAAATTATTTGTTTATTAATAAAAATACATTATAATGCATATTAATGTTAGTAGTTACAAAGTTTTAACTTTACTTTAAGTTTTGTTTATAGCTAGTTTCCTTTTATGAAAAAAATTTTTTTTTTCAAATTGACATTTTAAATTCAAATTGACATTTTAAAAGAAAGTTAATTAAAGAGTAAATAATTGATTTGGGTTGATAAAAGGAGCTAAACTAGTGTAGTGTGGCTGGAAAGAGGATGAAAAGGAACTATCAGTTTAAATAACAACTTTATCGCAGTCAATCGGTATTGGAATTCTGGTTTAGGACCAGAACAGTAAAAGGAAGTTAATGTTTATTTTGAAATCACTTTCCAACCAATGTCATGGAATCGAGGATGAAAGAGGTCGCTGCTGTGTCTTTATAACACTAATCAAGTGGGAACGCAAGGACCGCGAGAAAAGGTTTTATAGTAGTTTTATAGTAAAACATTTGGGTGTCAAAATAAATCAAACATTACTCCAGTACAAACAGAGTTTAATCTTATTCACACGGTGATACCAACAGTTGTGTAATATCTGTCATGAGCACAGCAGCATTAGATGACAAACTTTTTAAATTAAGAGAAAAGGTTGTCATTAAATTTCAGAACACCCTTGACAAATATTCAAGAACTGTTGATATCACCAAGTGAAGAAACCTAAACAAAATGATTGTACTCGAGCCATATTTGATTTAGTTTGACCAAAAAAAAAAAGTGTTTTTCTGTAAAAAAAAAAACCCTGCAAAAACCCCTATACTCCATTCACGGTAGGTAGGAATTACTCTCTGTAAGGTCTTTTTCCTACCAATATACTACTATATAATAGATTTCTGGTAGGGAAAAAGGCCTTTCAGAGAACAATTCCTACGGTGAACAGACTTTACCTTCTCTCATGTCCCCTACAGCCACACCTTAATGTCTAATTCTAATTCTAATAGTTTTCTGTTGTATTTTTACTCATATCACACATTTTAGCTTCCACACTTGAGCCATTTGATAAGGAACTTGTTTTTACCTTCTTTAAATGCTGCTAGTTGTGACAACTAAGTTAATTTGCTATTCACAGATAACAGAAAACTTATCAGACAACATATTAGGACTGCCGAGGAAACTTTCACTAATGTATTATATACAATACTGCTAACACAAACCGATGTATAATGTAAATTACAATATATCAGGCCGTCCGACTTTTAATAAAAACTCTTTCCAAAGAAAAATATGCTCTAATTATAGGAAAAACCAAAATACGCATGATTGGTGGATTATTTGGTAAATGAAATCTAGCAGTTTGATTCAGACTAACATTTAAGCAGGTAGGACCGTGATTTCCGGCGTTACGCTAGTACAGCGGTTTTCAGTTGTATAATGTTCACTATGTTCGGCGCTTACAGCATTTTCCAGCATGGTGAATGGTTTTGATCATTTTACGCCGGTAATTCAGTCTGTTTACAGTAGTTATGGGCACTAGAGAATGATTTTAACTATCGTTTATCAAATTAATATTAGATAGTTTTCATTAGATTATGTTCAATCGTTTTCATTTGACTACTTTCATATCATTTTTTAGTCCTAGCTCTATTGTGCACTTAGTACATTCGAGAGTACGCCTGTTATTAAGGTTTTACATGCATGTGAAAGTTAAAAAAGGCTATGCTCTAGTTTACAGTGGGGCCCTGGAACCTAGCCCTCCGTATGAGAAGGGCCCTAGTGTACATTTAGGAATATTTTATTTTTTATTTATTTAGCACCGCGTCTTACTACCCGTTCGGGTTATACGCTTAAGTACTAATTACGCTAATGGATTAGGAATATGGGAAGGTTGCGTAGAGGGAGAGTGGAAAACCATTTAGGAAAAACCACCACCAGTTCATCCGACCAAGTTTCAAACCTCGATCTCCCCGTCCTCCGCAGTTGAGCTCAACACGACTAGCGTGTTAGCTAACTAAGCCACTGAGGCTGGTCATTTAGAAATAATCTAATATGGTTTTAGTCAGACTAGAGCCACGTTGGTATTTATGTTAATCACATACGGAGTGTTTACTGGACAGCAAATTGAACCAATATAGTATTTTTATTTTCTCATATAGAGAAAGTGTAATCGTGAACATTTTGCGACTTTGAGCTTATGATGGATCTTTAAGACTTATGTGTCTGCCCATAACTAACAAAAAAGTTGATTTTCCATTATTCTTTTCTGTTTGCCCCCATGTCCGCCCGTAACTAGGGCTACAACTGAAACCATCTTATGGATTTCAATCTTATATACTTATATTCCTCTATAGTTAATCGTGATTTTTAGTCCATCTTTAAAGTTAAGGTTAATTTACTGATTTTTTGAAATTTCACTATTATTTTCAAACGACTATAACAATATTGTTTAAAATTTATATAATCGAAGTTTCACGCCGCCGTCATTAGCACATCTTATTACCCGTTCAGGTTACACATTTATGTACTAATTACGCTAATGGTTCAAGAGATGAGATATTTATAGGACGTGTACACGCATTCGTTTGTAGGGTGGGTGGAAATCTATTTTTGGATAGAAAAAAAACTTCAGTACACCCGACCAAGATTTGAACCTCGATCTCCCACTCGTTGGCAGTTTAGTCTTCTGCGAGAGTAGCGCCTTAGACCATGCAGCCACCGAAGCAGGTAATTTTATTATTAAATTAAGGTGTTTTTTTTTCTGAGGAAAACTTACTAAAGGATAGTTTACTGATAAAATTTTTTTTTTTATTTTGTTCCAAACAATTACTAACCAAATGAGCAAGGCTGTATGATTGTAATATTATTATTATTATTATTATTATTATTATTATTATTAGCAGCTTACTACCCGTTCGGGTTATACGCACTTACGCTAATATGTAATAGAAGGGTGATTGTGAGATGAAATGGAGGACCTACAGTTTAACGTGGGATCCGAACCACGGTGGTAGGCCTGGCATTCCTCACATTCACAAAGTTGTGATTAATACACGTCTTGTCAGTGTATGATTGTAGTATCTCTTATTGACAAATCCCACACACCGACTATTTGACTATTTCCAGACGAGTCCCGAGTCCCGGTTGAGATGGTAAACAACCAAATATTTGCAGAGCTTTCATTCCACCACTAGTCCAACTAACTATTATTGTAAGACCGTAGTTTCAACAAACACATTCATTCCAGCTTGCAAAGACAGGAAAATATTATTTTAGTTTTAAACTTGTCATGTAGGTTTATAATGAAAAAGGGATCAAGTGAGATGAATCGCTAACAGCTGCTTTTTAGAGATAGGGTAGCCCTTCAAAATGGGTTGGAAAAAATTATTCTCGGTCTAGATTTAATAGTTTAATCTTCACCACACATACCCACCACCGTGTCTATTAAACATGTTTACAATCATCAGGTATACAATCTTGTGATTGGTTTGTTGCAGTTCTCTACTTTTTCCTATCCTCGGTAAAATTTATTACATCTTTGTACCTTCTTATACCAACTTATTTTAAAATAGTAAAACTATTTTTTAATCAAAAGAAATGCTTTAAATGTTAGAGAAATACTTTTAAGTAAATAAAAAAATTTAAAACATTAAATTATAATCATATAAAAGTTTGTAAAACATTAGATTAAAGCAAAATAATGTAGCATTAAAATATAGTTTTCTAGTTTTAAAGACCAGACTAAGTGCTTATGCAAGGTAAATGAAAATATTTAAAAAAAAAATGGATATCTTACTTACTATATGGCATTATTAACTCGAAAGTTCATTGCCGCACTTACAAAAGTACGCCACCTATCCCTATCTTGAACTAGTTATATCCAGTCCACCTCATCACACCCTATCTTGAGCTAGTTCTATCCAGTCCACCTCATTACACCCTATTTCTTTCAGGTCCATTCTAATGTTATCCTCCCATCTGTATCTAGGTCTTCCCAATGGTTTCTTCCCATTGGGCTTACCAGTCAGTACCCTGAACAAGGCTCTAGAATCTCCCATCCACGCTGCATGTCCTGCCCACTGTAATCTACGAGACTTGATTATCCTAAAAAGTCTTGTTATGAGTAAAGGTTATATAGCTCATCATTATGTAACCTCCTCTACTCCTCAGTAATATCATCCCTTGTTGTTTTCCAACAACCTAAATTTTTGCTTTGTATGTAAGGTAAGAAAGTACATTTTACACCTATAAAGAGCAAAAGATAAATGTAGTATATCAACTGTTAAAGTATAAAATTTGGAATTAACCTCAACTCACCTTCAATGAACTATCGAATGGGTTGAGAGTTTCTGCCTGAAAACACGAAAACAAATCATCAGCTAGTATACAAATAATTTACATTTAAGTCCAACTTATATATTTTGGTCTACAAATGAAATCTTTACCCACATTGATACAGTTCATTTACCCATCTCCTTTGCATCGGGGTTAGCACTCGTGAACGATATTAGTCGAGATTTGACTGGGTTCATATCTCTGTTGAGTGTATTAGAGACAGTTTTTCACAAAATAGTGGGTCACTCATTTTTAAAAACAAATCTCATTTATTCACCCTTAGACCAAGTTGTTGGTAAATAAAACACAATATATATTTTTTAGCACCAAGTTTTACTACCTGTTCAGCTTCTACACTTAGGTAACAATTACACTAGTGTTTAAAAAAAAGGAAGATTGAATTTAGAGGAAATGTAGCTGCATTTGTGTGAAGAAAGAGTGGAAAATAGTTCAATAGTAGTCCATTCTATTTTAAGAGTAATGCTTTAAGATGGTGTTTTGTAAATGTAATCATAAATAGAAATTTGATTAAATTTTATAGTGTCGCTAAACATATCTTGGGAAATTACTCTGAAAGAAAGGAAATATAGGGTTTGGCTGCAAGAAAGAAAATTAAATCCCTCTACCTGCAAGAAAAAACATCAAATCCCTCTATCTTCAAACAATGTTCAACCAACTCTTAGAGAGACTAAAGGTCCACATTTTGATGGTAAAGAAGTTCCTTAGTCTTCATTGGTTCAAAGTTAGGTTATTAATGAGCAAAATGTAGTCCCAGCCGCAAATAACCCAACATGTGTAAAAAAAAAGTCTGCGAAAATGTTTAAAATGCATTAAGACAAAATATATGTGGATAGTTCTGCATCTGATCAAGATGTCTCATGTGCGATGAATGCATGAAAAAAATAAAGTAATCAAAAGTTGTGTTTTATAATCCCATCGGAGAGAAGCAGGCTGTGACCGAATGTGAAGCAGGAAGTGAAACTCTCATAAACAAGAGAGAGAGAAAGAGAGAGATGAAGCAACTGCTGGAAAATGTAAAGTAGAAAGAACCTGTCCAGTGAAGGGTGTCAGTTTTCAAGGAAGAGCGTGTCTCTTTCTCTCCCCTCCTCCCCCTCCCCCGCACCATCAACTGTGATGATCAGAAACACAACACCACACAACAACGTCCGTTAGCATACCAAGGACTTCCTGGAGGTGCACTCAAGGTGTGTACAGGGGACACAACATTATTACTATTTATTTTAACCTAAAGCAGGGGTATCCAAACTTTTTGCTATGCGGGCCACACAATATATTTTACACAGGTTTTGCGGGCCAAAGTGACGTTCACCTGTTCTTCAAGTAGCATTATATTTGCCCTGAATGCCTCGACATGCACAAATAGATCATAAATCAAATTTGTTTCAACATGCAAATTTAGATTCAAGTCATATGGCCGGTCACACTTGTAAAAAATGGCACTTTCCAAAGTCAGTCCGCGTTTGATAAAAAGTGATAGTTGATTCTTCTCTAAGAGATATAAATCAATTTATATGTAATTATATTCATAATAATTAGTCAATATCATTACTTATTTTTTTAAATAGATAACATAATTACTTATTTTTTTAAATTATTTAACATCTTTCGGGACTTTCCTTTTAGGTATAAGGAATGGCGCCTGCGACTGAAAATGAGGGTTCGCAATTCCGACAGCACTCTGGCTTTGTGTCATGGGGGGAAGCACGCATTCGGACAGAAACCGGAGATGTCAAATAAACTGCGAGGTTAACAAATAACGAATAGAAACTTTTTTTTATATAAAATCTTGGGAACGGGCCAGATGTGGCCTGTGGGTCGTATTTTGGGGACCCCTGCCCTATAGTAAAGTTAAGACACAACCTCTTAAAAAGAAAATCAATGAATTTACTAAAAAATAAAATAATAATACAAATAAGAAGATCAGAGTTAAAGGTTTAATTTTTTTTAGTAGAAAGACGACAACTGGGTTTTAAATCTAACTTCCCAACAACATTAAACACATCCGCTTTGGTGGCCGTGTGGTCTAAAGCGCTATTCTCTCGGTAGATTATACTGCCGATGACTGGGAGATTGAAGTTCGAATCTAGGTCGGGTGGTTTCTCCAAAATGGTTTTCCACTAAAATGCGGATAAACTTCATATAAATAGAACCTTCTTCATTCCCAAAACAATTAGTGTAATTAGTACGTAAGCGTGTATACCAAACAGGTAGAAAGACTCGGTCTTAAAAACAAGATTAAACAAATGTAAAATTCTTAGATTCAATAAAACGCCAAAGATAAGAAAACCGTCACTGGAGTAACAGCAGGGCACAGAATGACACTATGATTATATCACGGGACAACTATATTTCTTTAAAATCTACTTTCCTTATTCCCGCCTAAGTGTAAATATGTGGATATACAAAACATTAAAATAAAGCAGAGCATAAAAAATACCAAGGAAAAAAATTACCGTCAATTTACAGGCACTTAACATTACTAACGCAATGGAAAAATCTTTTGATTAACTCTGAACCCTGTGTGTCTTGAATACTATACTTCAACCTAATTGGTATTCAAAAACCAGCCGCTTTAATAGTTAATTAGTCGACATTTATAGTTCACAATCTTAACGCTCTCGCCCTTATTATATTACAGAACAGGGACTGTAAGTTAAACATACATTGGAAGAAATGTCAAGCTCGGCATTATATCTGAATGTCATTTTTTTTTCATCCAAAAATTATTTACCTCAATATGTGTGATGTAAAATTAATGAAACAAAAAGTGGTTTTATTTAGAACACTAAAGTAGCTCTCAAAATAAGTCTTTATTTTTTATTTTATTTTAATCATATGCTAATTCCAAAGTATTTCTTACCCTCGTCAAACCGTTCTCTTCACTCTGGTCAAGGAACACCCCCGTCAACAACCAAGCACAAAACAAACAAAAATAATAAAACAAAATAAATTGGAAATAAAAACAAATAAAAACATTAAAAAAACAAAAACTACAGTATTAAAGAACAAAAAAAAATTACTTGTAAAAAAAAACTACTAAAATAAATCTCAATATTTGATCTAATATAAAAAATACTCTGAAAATTGAAAAATGACACTTTGACACGGAAATCGAACCCGTGTCCAGGTGTCATTTTTAATTTTCAGAATATGATATCTATATGGAGTAATTCCCACTAAAAGCATAAATAATAGCTTTGGCTATTTAATTCTTTATAAAAAATACTATTCAAATACCATGCATCACTACCCAAAGTGTTTATCCCAAAATTGAACTTGTAGGCAGAATAAACAAAATTATAAGCTTAGTCATTATAATTTCTAATAAAATTAAAGAATGTATAATTATGATTAAATACAATTTAAAAAGTGTAGGCCCTAAATATCATCAGACTACAGTTTCAGGAGAAATAAACATATATGTTTTGAATGTGGATGAGTGCAGTAAAATCCCGTTAAACCGAACGAACCCCCGTAGTCCAGAATCCCGGATAATCTAAACACGCTTTAAGGAAAATAAGGAAAAAAATTAAGTCAAATGAACTATATTTTATTGTTTAACAAGCTCAAAGTTAAAAGATAATTGTAAGAAACAGTGACATCTGATAATAAATGTTTAATATTTACATGTTGTAGTCAATAAAATGTGTTTTCCTGTAACTAACAATAATTACAATGCATATCACATGTTAAAAATCAGTCAAATAAACTAAAATTTGATTAAATTCATTCAACTATAATTTAAAATTCATGAAAATACTGTATCCCTGTTTTCTCCCGCTTGATCCGAACAAGCTTTGGCCCCAATTAGTTTGGATTAACGAGGTTCTAGTGTAATCATAGTTTTCAAATACTCGCTACAGATAAGGTCAGGTAGTAAGTATGAGTAAAATCAGATGAAGCAGCGCTCACCTCCTGGAGGACTCTCTTCAATTTCAACAACATTGTCTTAATACTGACAATATCTTGGAACATGTACTGGTAGGTGCCACGATCCAGTCGAATGGAGCCATCTTCACACTCACTGGCTTGAACCTTACAAACATCACATTCACATAACTTATGACATAATGCTAGCATATTATACTACTATACATGGCTGACTCATTCACTCACTCACCGACATTAATGTTTACCCACTTACAGATGAGCTAGAAACTTGAAATTTGGCAAAATTATAGCTTCTAGCCTCTAACCGACGGGAAAAATTCCAAAAAGATAAACATTTTAATTTCTAACCCCCGAAATAAATTCAAAATGGCGGAGCAACTTTAAAGTCGGTGTGGACCTTTCTTTGGAGGTCTCTTGTGGCTAAACGGTAAGACCTATCAAAAAGCCCCCAATGAGCAAAGCTAGTACACACACACACACACACACACACACACACACACAGATTTTGGGTTCAGAACAGTAGAGGAAATTCAAAGCTATTTCTTCGCGGCCAACATTGGTAGCAGTTTACTATATTATTTGAGATATCTTTATAGTATCTATCAAAAGTGACAGCTGCAGACAGCCTGACTTGATGTACTAATTAATGTATATATATTTTTTATTTAAGAAATGCATCTCACAACCCATTCAGATTATATGATTAAGTACTAATTACACTAATAGTTTTAGGGATTAGGAAGAATATATATAGTGAGAGGGAGTGTACCCGCATTTGTGTGGAGGGAGAGTGGAAAACCACGTCGGAAAAACAACCTTCAGTACACCCGACCGAGATTCGAACCTTGATCTCCCCATCATTGGCAGTCTAGTCTAGTCTATTGCAAGAGTTGCGCCTTAAACCATGCGGCCACAAAAAGCGGATTACGAATAGATTAGAACTATTTTAGTAAACTTAGAAACTACCAGATAATGCCCTTCCTATCAAAATCAGGGTATAGTTGCATTTGTATAGCTAGAATTATTCGAAATTCCAGTGCTAATGTTTTCTAGGTTTGTTAAAACATCCAGCCACAGCATCATATGACAATAAACCGCATCTCTCTGATGAATCACTGATCGTTTATGAATGGTTATCAATATCAACAAATGACAACCTGGGCCCTGCCTTGGTGATTTAGCGGCTCAGGGTCTCCACTGGGTGTATGTTTAAAACTCATCAACATAATCATCATTGTCACCATCATAAGTTTCCAGCCTGTGGCCGGGTCAGTTTAGTAAAATGCCTCCATCTTCCTCCATCCCTCCACCATTCTTAGTCCTTTAATTGCTTCTAATCTTCTCCTCTAATTTAAACACTTTCTGTTATCTGCTCCTCCCAACTCTTTCTTGGCCTCCCTTGCGGTCTCTTTCTTACACACTTCATTTCCATCATTTTCTTTGGCATCCTCTTTTTTCTATCCTCATTCCATGCCCATACCATCTCAATCCGATATGAAACTATCAAGGACTTTATTTAAAAAGGACATATTTTGTTTTGTTTTTAAAAAAAGGGCTGCCAATGATAAATGTTGCAAAAACAAAGATAAATATTTTGTTCAACAAATGATGATATCAATTCGTTGATGGACTTACCTGCCTGGGAGGCCTCAGAGGACTCCCCAAGGACCGAGGCTTGGAGTCGAGCGAGTGAGGCGAGTCTGAGGCACTACTGCAGGTCCGAGAGCGGAGTGCCCTTGTCGGCCGAGTCACCGGCAGCCTGAGGAATAACACACACTGTGGTCAAATCTGTTCAGAGACCTGATCAGGGGGTAGGGGAACCAAACAGGAGGGGGCATTCTGGAAAGGATCAAACTACAAATTACTCTTAGATGCATTCAATTATTTTTTTTAAATACTGGTGAAGACCACTTTAAATGGCTTTGAGGAGCATCCAAATTTTAAAAAATGTTCTAGGGTATGACCACTTTAAATAGCTTTTTAGAGGAATCTGATGTTTTAAAAAATTAAAGAAGGAGAGGACTGTTAAAAATTATTTTTAGAGCCATCCAATTTTCAAAAAATTGGTTAGAGTAGGACCTCTTCAAATAAATAGCTTATAAAAATAGGGGGATGGAAATACGGCGATGGGGGGGGGGGTGGGGGGGTGAAAGGCTAGTCCTAAAGAAACTTTTTTTTGCTTGTCTACCTTGCTTCCCTCTACACAAATAAGGCTCCACCACCAATAGACCTGCATTTGCGTGGAGGGAGAGTGTAAAACCATTTTGGAAAAAACCACCTTCAGTACAAACGACCGAGATTCGAACCTCGATCTCCCCGTCAAAGGCAGTCTAATCTACTGCGAGAGTGACGCCTTAGACCATGCAGCCAAAGTAAGTTAAGTAAATTTTCATAAGAGTATGTCTAGGTTTTGTGTTGGCTTTAATCCCATGAGCTAGTTTTAGGGTAAAAAGCTGTAATACCCACAGTATTTTATTTATTTCAAGTCCTATATGGACAGATCGTGTGATTCAACACCAGATTAAATATTGCATAATCGTATCTCCATCAGGTCAAGGAATGTTAGGCGACCTTTTAAAATCATTACCCCAGGGTCAATTGGAGCCTAAAGGGTCACTTAAAGTCTGTCACAAGGTCCTTGCCATCATAAAAACACACAATCATTTTGGAAGCAGCAAAACTATTTTTAGTGTCTTTCAACTGAGAATAGTGGTCTTCTGTTTACCTTTACTTTTAATTGCATGCAAATAGAGATGCGAAATAGTTATGAACCTTTTGTTTCTTATTTATAACTTCTAAAAAAAATGTACTTATGCATTTAGCTTAGATAATGCCCGATATTTATAAAATATAAAATAAAATTGATTAGTAATTACCACCCACTTCCTTCGATTCTTTTAATTAAATTTTAAAAATACCTAAGGCGCTACTCTCGCAGTAGACTAGTCAGTGACCGGGAGGTCAAGGTTCGAATCTAGGTCGGGTGTACTAAGTTAAAAAAAAAAGTTTTTCCATTCTCCCTCCACGCAAATTCGGGTACATTTCCAATAAATAAAGCCTTCATAATCCCTAAAACCCATCAATGTATTATTATTATTACCGCGTCTTACTACCCGTTCGGGTTGTACGCACTTACGCTAATGTGTAATGGTAGGGTGATTGTGAGATGAAATGAAGGACCTACAGTTTAACGTGGGATCCGAACCACGGTAGAGGCCTGGCATTCCAAACATTCACAAGTTGTGATTAATACACGTCTTGTCAGAGGTGAAGGAAGGGTTTGGCAATCAGATAAATCTGTGCCAGGACCGAGGATTGAACCCCGGACCTTCAGCACAGAAGTCTGACACCTTACCCCTAGACCGTCAGGTCACCCCCATCAATGTAATTAGTAGCTAAGCGTATAAACCGGACGGGTAGTAAGACGCGGTGAAAATCCAACCGATCTGACCCAGAGATCAGCCTGTAAAGTTGAGGATCAGTGAACGATAAAAGAGTTCCTGTAGGTCAAGTGTTTAGCGGAGCGACATGAGTGACGAACTATCTAGAAATCAATAGACCCCATGTGTACCTTGAGGCGTGGCGGGGCATGCGCACTAGAGACCATAACACGTGGAAGGACCAATCAGCGCGGACTGAACATTGTAATATTACATGGTGTCTACTCAACTTGATCAATCAAATTCCTAAATTTTTCCCTGATCATTTCATAAAATTACAGACTATAAAAAGTATGTCACACATTTCTACCTCCTCCCAGCCTCACGTTTTTTACTAATCTTTTTATGAATAATAATAAGTTTTAAAATTTAAATAAACTTTTAAAAAAAAGTATTAAACATAGTCTACTAGGAATTAGAAAATATATTACACAGCTACAAAAAAAAGTTTGAATCACATTGTGATTTCCTGATATTATAGGCTATTTCATATTTTAGGTAAAACAACATTTCCTTCTTTTTTTAACCAAATTCCCGACTTATTCCCATTTTTTCCCAACCACTTCAAATTCCCGGCTAATTCCAGTTTACGTCCAGCCAAACTAAATTTTTAAATCTCTATACTTTTCCAGGTTTTCCAGAGCCAATTTCCAACATATACAGTCAATATAAAATATTATCTAAGTTATATTTCAGTGATATGGAGTTTACATTCATCATACATATCTTTCTGCCTTCGTTACGACTTATTTTATTAATACACTGGCTGTTTACGAATTACACAAAAAGAAACTAAAAGGACACATAAGGGTATCATTTTAAGTAGTTGTATCAGCATTCGCTTGAAGAGAGGATTGAGAAACCACATAGGCCAGTAGCAAGACCCGTGAGTGCAAATTCATTAGTTGAGTCGATATCTACAAATTCTATTGATCAAACGGTCAGTAAACAATTACCTGGTCCACCTGCTATCGCCCCGCCCCCGGGGGCAGGACGTACAGTTCCTCGAGGGGGCAGGGGATCCGGGGGCGGACGAGGTGACGATCGCTTCTCCGTTACAAGTAGAAGACTCGAGGCGCTTCCGTCGGCCCGTCGCCGCCCCGTTCGACGAATCTTTGGCGCACGTCGCGTTGGACGCCCCCCGACTGCACATGGCGACCGAATTTCTTCCGCCGACCTCCGTAAACATCCAAAACCCTACACACTTGATTCCGTCTCTTCAGGACACTCAACAAGGGGGCGATTGTTAGTTTTAGCTCGATTTGCAGATTTTCAAACAACCCAATAGCGATTGTTAATAAGTTCGAGATGTACATCAAATATGAAAGATATTTTTCTCCACGACCAGACCAAAATTAGTTAAAACTCTTACTAAAATAACATATTTGAAAGGATGGTAGAAAAATAGTATCTCCGTTAGGTGGAGATTATTACAAAAATAGTTTAAACTCTGCTGTGATCCTTATTTCATCAGTAATGTAATAACAGTTGTAGGCACAAGGACACAGATCTCCTACGACAGACGTTATGGAGGAAGATGCGTTCGCCAGGGCCAGGTAAAACCATTCTGTTCCATCCCCAGCCTGGCACTTCAATTGATTTTTTTCCCCTTCTTGGTCCCAGCGTAGAAACTTCTACAGATTGTTACAAAATGTCCGTTACATCAGAAAAAAAAGGTTCAAACATGTGTCTCGCTATATTCTGAAAACTGTTATGATTAAAGTTTTAATTAATGTTGCACATCGAAAGAAGTTTTCCTAACTTTAAATCCAAGCGTGTGTAAATTTCCAAGGCTACGCATTAAGAGCCTCGCTCGTATCTTTAAGCGAGCAGTCCTCGAGAGCAACGAACCAGTTTAGGACGTCATACGCATATGGTGATTTCTCCTTCTTCCAAGTGTTCCACATCGCGGCACAGGTCCACCCACATGTGGAAAACTCGCAGAAGAAACAGACCCGCGACGAAGATAAGACACACCCACCCCAACCTCATACACAACTGCAAACGTAACGAGGGCATGCTTTCAACGAGCCACTAACACGATCTCGGAATAATGTCTTCAGGCCTTCCTTCGTCTCAAAATGGCGTGTACATGGTTGAACAGACCTTACTGTTTTATTAGAATGGATTGACAAATACTTTTAAACAAATTATTATCTGAGTATTTGAGTTCGAATACTTTGTTGACTCAAGTTTTCAAGTTGCGCTTGAATGATCCTCGAAAGTGTGGAGTGATACATCACACAATCAAGTTTATTTTCGTTTATCAGCAGATCCCGTAAATGTCTAAAGATGGAAGCAATTTATTCAAAAATAGGGAGTAGGCCTACTATATAGTAGTCTGTAAGTACTCTTTTTCTTTTTACTGATTTAGGCCTATTCTTCCGGAACTATATATCAATGAAGAAATACAGATGAACCAGCAGCTTGCAAGCTGGAGGCATCCAAAGGAAGATATTAATATTCTTGAGCAACGGCCCCATAAAAAATATGTGAATTAATTGGCGTGTCAATATGGACAGTTAGCTACCTAAAATTGATTAGTATTATCTTAGAGTCAAACAATCAAATACAGTAAAAATAATTGTATTTTAAGAGCTTTGCCAGCCATATTTTTAAGTACAGCAATTAAATGTATTTAAGGAATATTGCAAATTTAGCTTGTTTTTTTTAGAACCAAAAATAAATATTTCAAAAGTTGTTTTTTCACAATAAAACTTCTTAGGTTAGTTAAAGTGAATCAGAACTAAGTTTTTACTTAGCACGTAGCCTTTATATGAAGAACTATTATAAACTTTTCTTTTGGCGACAAAAAGGTTCAATCTCCGATGTTTTCTTGAGGCACTCTTTACTAAAAATACTTTTGGGCTTACAATATCGTTGCGTCTTCAGGTTTAATCTTCTTGAATAAAACTATGATTAACTTCTAAGTGTACAGTCGAATGTTAAAACTATAACTGTGAATAAATCTGACAGATTACCAACCTTCTTTAAAATACCGAAATTCAGTTTCCTGTAGAAAACTCCTTGTGTGTGATCCAATATCGAGAACTGATACAAAACTCTCATTGTCTAAAGGTCAGAACATTTTCGCCAATTCATGTTGACATTATTTTGCAACATTCAATTTGTCTACATTTTTTTCCCTTTCGATTTGAATTATAAGACCTTTTCTTTGAACTTTTATTTTAATTATCTCTAAAAATTTCCTTGTGTGGCACATGATCTTTAAATTTTATAACTTAATAGAAAGTTTTAACGTCATGCAAAATAAATCATCATGACAGCATATATAAATAAGGTAACACACTAAATGGCCCACACCACAAGAATACTAGTAATAGGCTGGCCTCGAATTCGTGACAATCGGCAGTGTCTATATTTAAATATCGTCAAGAACAAAAGATAAATGTATCAGAGATTAAAAAACCAAACCAAATAAGCTAACACAACAGTGACGTGAATTATTGTTGTCTTTTAAGTTGTGTGCATGCATCAGTATGTTATCCAGTTTATTGGGTATTATGTCCAATTTATGAAATATAAGCTACAAACAATATAGAACATAAACATAGAATGTTTTGACACTCAATGTTGTATTGCTAGTTTATTTAGGTTAAAAATCGTACAACACATTTTAGATTAAAAAATATTTTTGACGGAAAAGGCACTTCACACGAATACATTTTTTTTTAAATATGTTTAATCAGCCCATTTAAAATATATTTTTATTTGCAAACGAAAAATAAACCAAGGATTATTCACTAAAAATCAAGCATTCGATATTTCAACGACGGATAGAAATCACGTTGGATAAATCACTCGAAAACATTGATAAGAACCATTTTGGGCGCCACAAGGGCGCAATCTGACAGATGAGGGCGTGAGGTTGCGTCAGGCACCGCTAGAGGACTTGGGCGGACGAGCGCATGAGCGGATGCTGCTGTTCGATATCTTGGGAGAGCCTCAATGCACCCCCCCCCCCCCCCC
>CABFWO010004899.1:0-19342 GCA_902155825.1 Timema genevievae
CTATTCTGCAGTCATGTATGGAGGTATAGCATACCACGCAGGCTGATTTATAAAGTTGCTACCTTACAATCTCGACGGAGTGTACCAAAGCGAGAGTTCATTTATTTCAAAGAAATAGATCCAGCCCGGAGGAACAAAATTTATGTGCCGAGTTAACAGGTGAGATTTTGTACACAGTCGTTAAATTATAAAACTTAGAGAGAAACAATTAATTAACTATAAGCCTACCTTTGTGAATGGTGACTGAGAATACCTGGAGTGATGAGATGATAGCTGGGGTGCCCCAATCTTGATTCTTTAACTCCTATTAATATTTCACACGAGAGAGTTTCATGGCTGTGTGTCCCGAGAGATAAAGAGACACTTGAATAGTGTTTCCCGTTATACTAAGAAAAAGTGCGGGATTAGCGATCCTAGAGCCATTAGGAGAGAAGGGTCAATGCGATGCTGACACCTAGTGCTAATGTATATAATTGATTATACAGAGAATAAAGCACAGCTGGCTCAGTAGATATATTCAGACTAAACAGCAATAATATAATTATAATCAACACTGATTTTAGACAGATTAACCAACATAATTCTATAACTAAAGAGTAACTAAACTAGTGCTAGTTTTGTATTTAAACATATTAATTAATACAAGTTGTAATACCTAAAGTTTGAGAACATTCAATATAATATATTCTCGATGTTAAATTTTATTTTAGATAAGGACCAGGTAAAAATAGTAAAAATAATCATTGTTCAATTAATTATTAATCTATTTAACTCTTTTTATTTTCATTGCTTTGTCATGGCAATAGAGGTATACAACTTAAATCAAGGATAATTAAAAATGGACGACAATTTTGAATAAGTTTACCAGTCGAAAGCAGTTTTAAAGCTCTAATATTTTAGTAATATGAAAATTGATATTAATTTTTACAATTGATAAGTAACCGAATGATTTATAAGTGGAAATGCCATTATCTAAATATAATAACCTATGCTTACCAATGGTTTTTAAAAATTGATTATTATGTACATCAAGTGGAATCTCGAAAATGACGAGCCTACAAAACTTTTGATCTCGAACTTGAGCCTAAATGACGAGTTCAGCTTATACCATTTTATTAAAATTGATTTGCATGTTGTGATAATAGCTTTATTCCTCAGACAAATTTAAATATTACAAATAACTGTATAATAAAACATTTTCTAAATGATGTTAGTGTATATAGTCATAAACTATCAATGATATAATATTTTTCTGAGCATAGAACAAAAAAATTTTAAGCTTCGATTTGGCTTCAAGAATATTTTGTATATTCTAGTCGAACTTGCTTATTGGGTTGCCTCACCATCTGGCGCACTAACAAACTGAAGCTGCTAACTCATAAAAGGCTGACCTTAGCAAGCTACTCCCTACCATCTTATTTCCACGCCACAAAAGGTGGTAGAGTAGAATATATCTCTATCCTTATCTAAATATTTTATTCTCTCTCACACTTTAAATCTAAATAAACAACTGTTGATAGCACGAGCATTAAGAATCACGTTGTCTTCCAACTTGTTTGTCTATGAACAAGTTTATATGAAACAATAAACTATGTCCTATCCACATACCAGATCAGTGAAAAATGTTTTCACCGGCATTTAACTGAGCATAAGAAATTAGGATATGATATATCTCAACAAAAATAAATTATTTTTAACTCTAAGACACCTAATATTTTTTCACTTTTGCTTGTTTCATATCTTTTTGTTGTTACTGCCGTTAAAATACAACCCCCTACCCCAAAACACTGTAAGGCCGGTAGTGGAAGCTTACTTGATGCAAATATTGGTATTCCCCTTCCCCTCAACAGTACATAGGACAAGGGTATTTTTAGATTTGAGTCATCTGAGATTATCTGGCTACATTCTTGGCACAAGCCAACTGCCACCAATAAACCTATTGAACTAGTGGAATTTTGAAGAGATTTATGGCCCTACTATTCAATCTTGTTATTCAAACTTGCCATTGGAAGTTATGAATCGAATATTAAGCTGTTGGTTATTCAAAAGGAAGGGGTAGGTCATGTAAGACGTAGTTAAATGTTGTAGACGAATGTGTTAGAAAGAAAAACATTAAGAATTAAAGAATTTTAAGAATAAAATAACATGTATGACTCATTGTATGGATGTTGAGGAAGCTAAGGGAGAATACAAAGATAGGTAAGTGTGGAGAAAGTTAGTTAGGATGGATTTAGTATAGAAGTTTTTTTTTAGCTATATGCACAGTTTCTTGCCTAACCCATAAGGGAATGGCTCGATTAGGTAGGTATGTGTGTAGTTATTCAAAATTTTGATCATTTGTACACCCCTATTTATTGCACAATGTGAAAGTTTACCTGTCTATTCTTGTGTGAAGCTTTGCTATGATCCACAATTCTCTCAGGATATCTCTGACCAATGATGCACCCAGCTTTCTTCTGTACCTCCAGTGGGGCCTTCCATGGCTCATACAAATACTCTACTGGGAAGTTACGCAGCTCTGGGATATAACGGCTAAAAAAATATTACAGTTCACTTAGAAACATCTCCCAAGCATATAGACCTCCCTGGGAATTTCAATTAATCTGTAGTTTTTTTTAACTTAAAGTGCACCTTTTCAATAAATGTGATTAAAAATAAATGATATGATGTAATTAAATCATAAATAATTATCATTATGGAAATCAATAAAATTAAAGAAAAATACATAAATGAGTAAAAACTGAGTGAAGAAAACCCACTTAGGGAAAAAATAAAAAATAAACGTGGGTAAAATTCAATGCACAAAGGTGTGATTTTATTTTGTCTTCAAGAGTAAAAAGTCATGCACAAATTTTAACATCAAATAAGGTTTCATATCTTATTATTTTGAACTTATGGCCTTTATCAATTTATTAATTTCCAAGTTTATATCATTTAGCCATTATTATTTATATATTATTGGAAGCTTTGTTACGTGTTATGTAATCTAGCACTAGTCATGTAATTATACGAGGTGTGTAGTTACTAGCAATTGTTGTGGCCTGAGAGCATCGAATCGTTTAGCATTAGTTTGTTCATTTAAGGAGAACTACTGACTTTTTTTATCTTACATCAATGATAAAATGAATGCTCTAAAGACTTATTCCCATGTTATTTCACAGCTTTATAACTTGTTAATATGTTATTGCTAAGGATGTGTCCTATGAATAAAATAGGTGGACTTAACATACCCCAACTAACATCCAATTAAAATTGATGATCCTCAGTGTTTTATAGCATCAAGAGCAGTCAGAATCTTACCGCACATACTCCCCGTCCGGGTCAAGCCGGCGGCCATAGCTGACGGGGCACACACAATGCGAGCAGTCAAGCAGCTGCTCAAAGGCAGAACTGGAAACCCACATCCAGTTTCCGGCACAAACCGACCAATCGGCATCCAGCAAGTAGTAGAGGAAGTGTTTCAACCCTTCCTCCCAGGATATCCACAAATCCCCACGAGTCAGGAAAGTAGCCACTGCGTTGCGTCCAACATGATGCAACCAACCCTCCTAAGGTACAGGAAAAACAGTTTTTAATTTGTATTCAAGTTTTAATAACGTGGAAGAGAGGTGTGCAAAAGTCAAGTATTTCAATTTGAAGTGAGCTCGAATCGAATATTTGAAATATTCTCGAAGCTGAATCAAAGTTTTAATATATTTTGTTAACTTGTTTTATACTTGAAAAAATATTATATTATCCTTAAACTGAATGCACTAAAATTGCCTGTCAAATGTTTTATTCCACCACTGTTTGTAATATTTTGTTTTATTGTATAAATCATGTTAATATTACAACTTACAATTGTAGAAAGGGACTGAGATACCTCAAACATTTCATAATTGTATGTTTTGTTGTATTTTTAGTTATGAACTTTGAGGAATTCAGTTTCCTAGTAAATGTGTAGGCCTTGCCCTTTAATGCTCTTTTCAATGTTTAGTTTGAAATGACCATTTGGCGCCATTTGGCCTTTGTTAACTTACAATTCAATTATTTCAGATTATTCCAAATGAATATCAATTTTTAATATATATATAACCGCCCAGAAAGGCAATCATTGAACATAAATAGAATATTTTAGTTGTCAATATTTTTATTGGCGAATTTCCAAAGCTAGAATTTTTTTCAATGCTAAGCCAAAGCTGAGATTTGTTTCAAAGCCCAGTCAAAGTGTCGAAGCTATGCATACCCCTATAGTGAGAATTACAATCTTAGCCTCATTCTTTTGATAATTTTTTACAAGATTTTATAAAAATAACAATAATGAATTAATGTTATAAGAATGGCTATAAATAAGAAAAATGCATGAAATAAAGTGCATTAACCTAAGCAAGTCACAATATTTCATCGAATAAATGATAAATATGAGTTATACACAAGTACAAATAAACTTAAAAAACACTAACACATATTTACAAATACTTCAATGGCATATGCTATCAAAATATTGTAATTATTTGTAAATATGTGTTAGTGTTTTTTAAGTTTGTTTGTGCTTCATTTTATAGAATTATATTTATTCAATTACACAACATAAAATTAAAATAAATTATATACACAAATATGTTTATTTAAAAATTATATAAAATATATTCTCAAACATGACTTGAAATGAGTTCATTCTGCTCGCAATATAAAAAGTGATTATCACATATCCGCAACTGTATTTGCGATGTTAATCAATCATCATTAGACTAGATTTTTTTACATTTGAGGCGAAAGATATTCGATATAAATGTTGATTCATGTTCCAGTTAATGTTTGAATAAGGTTGCGCAGTTGATGTACTAACAGCCAAGAGCTGGCGCATAGCGGCATCAATAAAGGGGTAGCCTGTCTTTCCTTGTTTCCACATGTCCAAGTCTTTTTGAATGTCCTTCTCTCTCCATGGGATGTCGAGGCAGATCTTGTTGCGAGCCATCTCTCCGTAGTATTGGTTGTTGAGCGACATGGTGTAGAAGTACTCCCGCCATATCAGCTGGCCTGTGAGGCTCTCACTTGCGGGTGGCTCGCCCCCATGAACTGCACGGAACAGGTCGTGGAGCTGCCAATAGAACCTGGACAAAACCTCAAACTAGTGAATAAAGGACCTAGCCTGCCTCTAAGGTAGACTAAAGACCTAAGGAACACTAATTCCACCCTCGTTGCTGCTTAAAGGAATTTAAGAATCAAATAGCCAAAGCTATTATTTATGCTTTTAGTGAGGATTACTCCATCTAGATATCATATTCTGAAAATTGAAAAATGATACCTTTTTAAAAGAATTTAGTATGTACATTTAGATTTTCCATAATAAATAGAATATTACAATTACTTGAGCTATAGTTGAGTATTTTGATTGTGTGTTTCCTTTATAGGATTTCTAAGTTGTGAGCTAACATAGTCCTGGTTTAGCAAGTGCAAATACCCAGATAAAAACAAATATATACATACCATCTTGGTTTGGGAATGAGTGCTGTTTCAAAAGTTTTACGTTTGTTTGGTATGTGTATCTTGCATTTCTAAACCTCT
Source organism: Timema genevievae (assembly GCA_902155825.1). Lineage (NCBI taxonomy): Eukaryota > Metazoa > Arthropoda > Insecta > Phasmatodea > Timematidae > Timema > Timema genevievae. The sequence continues at coordinate 5,548 of CABFWO010004899.1, forward strand.
GATAAAATTAAAGAAAAAGGAAAAATAATTAATAAGTGTAAATTTAATGAAGAAACTCCACCTAGGTAAAGAGGAAAAATGTGCGAAAAATTCAATGCACAAAATAATGTGACATCTTTTTTATTTCTTCTGTCTTCTTTAGTAGAAGTAGTCACACACACATTTAAACACAAATAGAGTAATATTTCGGCATTGTTGCTTTTATCAAATAAAAAGAGAAGAGGGTATACACTTTACACAAACAGTGAGTTACTCCATGTTAAATTCAAAAATAAACTGTTAAAAAAACACGGTGCCAACTGTTGTAGGAGTGGAAATAAAATAAATTTATAAAAGCTTTTGCTGTGGTTATCAGTATGAATAATATAAGTTAAGTGTAAATATTTAATATTTAAAGGTAACAACAATAAAATAGAGATAAAACAAATGTATATATCTCATATAAAAAATAAAAGAAAGCATAAAATGTGTTAATATTTTAGGAAGAAAGAAACTTTCTTCTGTTAAGGCCTGGTGGTAATCTTGATTTGGTAATCAATTAATGGGCCAGTTCCCGCTGTCCAAGTTGCATTGTTTGGGAAATGCTTTTAATATTTTGTTGGTGTAGCAGGTTTGAAATTCCTGGTTGTGGGTACCAGCATGGATGGTACATGCTTGCCGGGTCTTTTTAGCTTGTGTCAAAACAATGATTGTTCATTCGCTGTCTGATAGAACCTGAATCTATTAAGACCTATATATTCTGCATCACATGATTTGCACTGTAGTTGAATATATACAAAGTTATCTGTTTTGTGGTTATAATGACCTGGGATTTTGTATTCTAATTTAATAACTTTTCTGTTGAAGGATGTAACTGGTAGGTGGATCCCACATGTGCTGCAGTGGGGTTCCTACAAGGGTATAAACCTTCAGTAGTCAGTTTTTTTCTCAGATTCCCTTGGGGTCAAGAAGTTTAGGCCGGACTAGAACATTGTGGAGATTGGGCAGCTGTTTGAAAACGACTCTTGGGGATGAACTTAAGAGGTTATGGGTCTGGGTGGAACTGGTTAGGACTTGTAACATTTTTAAGAATGGTGTTTATTCGGTGCAGACCAGGATGTTATTGTGTTGTGGAAGGGGTGTCTTCAACTTGTTTTGGAGGGTCATTGTTGTCTCTAGAGAGTGATCTAGAAATTCTGTTGTCTATTGAAGACTTGGGGTAGCCTCTGCCTTGGAAAGCTGGGGAGAGTTGTCCACAATATTCTGAACATAAACGTTTGGCTTGGGTGGCAAGGATGAATGGTAGATAACTTTTTAAAATGAAAGATGGCTGCTATGATAGTGGAGGTATTGTTGGTGATTGGTGGGTTTTATATGTATAGTGATGCCTAGTTGGTTGTTTTAAGGGACAGATTCACATCACGGTGAGACTTTCTGTGGTTTATTATGGGTGAAATTTAAGGTTACCACACACTCCTCTCACATTCCAAATTCCTATCGTTCATATTCCTGGCAATTTGTCAACCAATGGGCCCTTCAGTTTTAACCTCTGCTGTTTATCAAAGCTTTGGTCATCCGAGGCTATTCTTTCACAGTTTTAAATAGAGTAGACCATGTTACTAGCCTTGATCGTACCTGCACCCATAACAGTATTCGTTGCTTACAGTAAGGATGCTGTACAGATCGATGTTGGAACATTTTAGCCAGTATAGCACAAGTACAACCATTGCTCAGTTTTACCCTGAGCATTGTTCCTACAAACCAGTATCCCTACTATATAGAGACTGTCTTGCTGGCCAGTATACTACAAGTACAACCATTGCTCAGTCTTACCCAGAGCATTGTTCCTACAAACCAGTATCCCTACTATATAGAGACTGTCTTGCTGGCCAGTATACTACAAGTACAACCATTGCTCAGTCTTACCCAGAGCATTGTTCCTACAAACCAGTATCCCTACTATATAGAGACTGTCTTGCTGGCCAGTATACTACAAGTACAACCATTGCTCAGTCTTACCCAGAGCATTGTTCCTACAAACCAGTATCCCTACTATATAGAGACTGTCTTGCTGGCCAGTATACTACAAGTACAACCATTGCTCAGTCTTACCCAGAGCATTGTTCCTACAAACCAGTATCCCTACTATATAGAGACTGTCTTGCTGGCCAGTATACTACAAGTACAACCATTGCTCAGTCTTACCCAGAGCATTGTTCCTACAAACCAGTATCCCTACTATATAGAGACTGTCTTGCTGGCCAGTATACTACAAGTACAACCATTGCTCAGTCTTACCCAGAGCATTGTTCCTACAAACCAGTATCCCTACTATATAGAGACTGTCTTGCTGGCCAGTATACTACAAGTACAACCATTGCTCAGTCTTACCCAGAGCATTGTTCCTACAAACCAGTATCCCTACTATATAGAGACTGTCTTGCTGGCCAGTATACTACAAGTACAACCATTGCTCAGTCTTACCCAGAGCATTGTTCCTACAAACCAGTATCCCTACTATATAGAGACTGTCTTGCTGGCCAGTATACTACAAGTACAACCATTGCTCAGTCTTACCCAGAGCATTGTTCCTACAAACCAGTATCCCTACTATATAGAGACTGTCTTGCTGGCCAGTATACTACAAGTACAACCATTGCTCAGTCTTACCCAGAGCATTGTTCCTACAAACCAGTATCCCTACTATATAGAGACTGTCTTGCTGGCCAGTATACTACAAGTACAACCATTGCTCAGTCTTACCCAGAGCACTGTTACTACAAACCAGTATCCCTACTATAGAGACTGTCTTGCCGGCCAGTATACTACAAGTACAACCATTGCTCAGTCTTACCCAGAGCATTGTTACTACAAACCAGTATCCCTACTATAGAGACTGTCTTGCTGGCCAGTATACTACAAGTACAACCATTGCTCAGTCTTACCCTGAGCATTGTTACTACAAACCAGTATCCCTACTATAGAGACTGTCTTGCTGGCCAGTATACTACAAGTACAACCATTGCTCAGTCTTACCCTGAGCATTGTTACTACAAACCAGTATCCCTACTATAGAGACTGTCTTGCTGGCCAGTATACTACAAGTACAACCATTGCTCAGTCTTACCCTGAGCATTGTTCCTACAAACCAGTATCCCTACTCTAGAGACTGTCTTGCTGGCCAGTATACTACAAGTACAACCATTGCTCAGTCTTACCCTGAGCACTGTTCCTACAAACCAGTATCCCTACTCTAGAGACTGCCTTGCTGGCCAGTATACTACAAGTACAACCATTGCTCAGTCTTACCCTGAGCATTGTTACTACAAACCAGTATCCCTACTATAGAGACTGTCTTGCTGGCCAGTATACTACAAGTACAACCATTGCTCAGTCTTACCCTGAGCACTGTTCCTACAAACCAGTATCCCTACTCTAGAGACTGCCTTGCCGGCCAGTATATCACAAGTACAACCATTGCTCAGTCTTACCCTGAGCACTGTTCCTACAAACCAGTATCCCTACTATAGAGACTGCCTTGCTGGCCAGTATACCACAAGTACAACTGTTGTTCAGTCTTACCCTGAGCACTGTTCCTACAAACCAGTATCCCTACTCTAGAGACTGCCTTGCTGGCCAGTATATCGTTGCCCGTGTCACAACCACTAGGAGGTATGGCAATGCACCCACACACCCGGACACCTGATGAGTATAGGCTATTTAATTTAAAAGATTAGCAGTTTCACTCATAAATCAGTTAGTAACTTAACAAATTGGTAAAATTAATATCAAATTTCACATTAATAACATACAGTAACAGTAAAATTATTCAATATTGTCCATTTTTAATTATCCTCAATTGAAGTTGAAAAATAGCTAAATAGATCACTAAATCATAATTGAATTTAAATGATTACTTTTACTATTTTTACTAGGGCTGGGTCGATGCCGATTATTAATCCGATCATAGGCCGATTATCGCATAACCGGCGATCCCGATGATCGGTGTTTGAATCTCCGATTATTTATGCCGATTATTCAAAATGTGTGGGTATATTTTAAGTCCTAAAAAAATAATATTTTATCTCTGCTCTCTCGTATGTGACCTTTGAATAATTAGCTTGTTCTTAGCGACTTAGGTTTGAAATAAACAGCACATCCAACATTCCAAACAAAATATATCAAAATAAATATATTTACCATAGGTCTTTTTCCAATTTATGCACGTTATTAGAAATAAAAATACTCACAAGTAATAAATCTAATAATCATAAAATAAAATATTAGCAGATTGGTGTTGTTTTATTTCGATTTGTTAAAGATGCCCAAAAAATGAAACATCGGACGTAATAATCTCGCACATGCGCACATTTTGTTTTAAATGGAAACCGTTTTTCTTTTAATGCAAGTACAAAACTTTCCACTGGCAGGGAATTTGTTTCGCTCATATTTCAATATGAATTTAATTAATATATATTAATATTTAAATTTTAAATTTTCTTTAATAGTTAAAAGTAAATTAAAATAAGTTTTAAAGTATTTCTTAAAAAAAACCACGAAAAATAACTTTCGTTGCACATTATGTTATTTATTATTTATTTTATCATATTGAAGTAGAGATGGGCAAAATCGTTCTTTTAAATGAATGATTCATTGTATCTGGTTCAGTTCAATGATCCGTTCATTTTGATCCGTTCACCGTTCATTCGATTTTCTAAAGGTAGTTTTTATTTAAATGTAGTTAAAACAATGTTATTTTTCATTAAGATTATTTAAATTGTTAATAAAAAGATCGGATTACTGTTTAAAAATGGTGATGCCTTTTTATTATACTTTTTTTTAAGAAACCACTTATTTCTATACGATATTAATATTTAGTAGTTAAATTATGATGGAATGCTTTGTAGAATCACAAAAACCTATGTTATGATATATCTAAATCACAATTCACAAAAATATTACGATTGTTAAAAATTGTTTAATATTGAAGCCATATTTTAATAAACATTGGATGTAAAAATTCCTATTTCATCTAAAAACAAAATAGATGTAGGCCTATTCTCCTTGTGTGCAAAAATATGTGTGCCTTGATTATTTTTTATCATTAAAATTAAATTTAAATTTGCTGATTATGATTTGTCTTTGTCTAATGAAAGGGTCAGTAGGCCTATTTAATCATAAATGTGAAATCATATTTTAATTATCTAACATGTACCGGTATATTTGCTATTTATTAATGTGATTTGTTTTTGTTTAATGACAGGTTCACTTGTCCTAACAATAACAATATAAAATAATAATTAAACAACCTTTACATTTTAAAAGTTTCTATTTAAATGTTATTAAAACAAAACTATATTGGACATTATAAAACTAGTAAAAGTAACTTTTTTTTTTTTTTTTGCTTTAAGGATTATTTTACTTTATACACTTATTAAAATTGGAAACAAAAATAATCGGCATCGGTGATCGGCCTAATCAGCAACAAATGATCGGCATCGGACTAATCGGCAAAATAGCTGATCGGCCCAGCTCTAATTTTTACATAGTCCCCTTCTAAAATTATAATTTCAGTTAGATAAAAATGTTAACAATGAGAATACATAATGATTGTTATTGAAATTAATATGTTCAAAACTTGTATTAGTACATTCAAATACAAAAACAAAACTAGCATTAGTTACTATTGAGTTATAAAATTATGTTGGCTAATTTGTCTAAAATCAGTGTTGATCAACATTACAATAAATATTTTACCAAACTTAATATATTTAAATTTAAAAAAAAAAGCATTTAATATCATCAACTAGAAATATTATTTTAACCATTTTGTTTCTAGGCATGTACAGGATCCCGAACTTAGGAAAAAGTTCATATAAAAAGGTTACAAATAAGTATGATCTACCAACGTGATATTTGTATTTAATGCTCATTAACAATGATTAATTTATTAAAGTTGAATTAACTTTATCTTCCTTTATGTAGGAAGATAATCTAAATTTCAGCCACTTTTATTTACAACTACTGTACTTAGTCAACATAACCGAGTGCCATTAAATAAATAACAACTACACTAAGCTACTTGAAAGTAATATTTATCCCCGAATAGATTTAAGGAAGGAAAACATATGTTTGGTGAAAAATAATGGTAACACTGGCTTTTAAATATCAACTTATGCACGAAATACACTATCATACTTTTTAGCATCAAGACACATCTATTAAGTTAATTACAACCGCACGACTTAAATTGGAAGGCGTGTTTGTGTAATGTTGTATGTTTTGAGTTTCGAATGACAAAATGGACTTGCAAGATTGTTTTGAATAGCCTACAAACAAATAAAATAGAGGAAATGACTAGATAAACATGGGTCAGCATTCCTTAACAGAAACCAGGCCAGAGGTCCAGATAAAATGTAGGGAATTCAGCCATCCTGGCTGAGTCTATGGATCACTATGCCCTCTTAGGGACTATGCGGACTAGGACGCCGGTTCAATAGTACTTGCTTGAGGGCTACCATTCGAGCCCAGGGTATCGGGGTTCGGCGACCGTTGGGGGACCACCTAGAAGTCAGACAAGCCATTGGGTAAACCTAGCAACACCTTGTTTTATCACAAGCTTCCAAATAATCTTTAAGTTCTTTCATTCCAATATCACTTTCAACATCACTTTTGTATTAGTATAAATAAACATTTTTTAAAGCCAAGTCTAACATCAATCACGAACCCACACAAGTAAAAATATCCCCTCCCCCTTAGCCTCAGCCATAGCACATCCTGACCAATCCCAGGCCCACGATACGATAGAAAGCGGGTGGTGACGTAATGTTATTATTTGGAATGGGTTTCATTTACTTTTTAATTTTAGATATTAATAGTTGGGTGAACTAATATTTTTAGTCCAAGAGCACTTTGTGAGAGGTTTGGTAACTAAAGAGGTAACTAAGCACTTTGGCTTACTTATATTTATTCAGATTAGTTTGAATATTTTGAAGTTTCATTGTGTACGTAATTATTAAAATTCATTAAATGAATTCTTTATTTAAGAACTATTTTAGTCACTATTAAACAGGAAAGGTGGATAGAAACATATAAAAGGAACAAACACAAGATGACTTTTACATTGAAAAGAAAAACACAGTTCAAACTTTACATTGCTGCCATTGGACAAAGAGGTAATAGCTTTGTCTTGAAGAAAGTCGATTGTTTCATTCTATTACGACTCAAGAGGGAGTATGAAATGCACAGCAGAGATTCTTAAAAGAATAAATAAAAAAATACAAAAAAAGATAGGAAATTGGTAAAGAATGATATGACACTTAGACAAGAACATGTAAATTGAATAACAAAGGACAAACACAAGAAATGGACATTGGATGTTTATGTATAACATATCTCTCTGTACCTTCTTCGAACTATAACAAAAATGTTTTGAAGATTAAAATTTACCTTTATTAGTGATGGTATGGTATAGCCTTTATCCGTACAATAAACTCGATTGCTGGTGTTGAGGGAGGTCAAGGTTCAAATCACTTTTGGATGTACTAAAAAGTTTTTTACCTAAATAATTTCCCACTCTCCCTCCATACAAATGTGGATACATTTTCTCTAAATTTTACCTTCTTCCTCTCCATTAGTGTGTAAATATGTGCATAGCGCAGACAGGTAATTAGTTGCAGTTAAAAACAAAGAGTACTTTAAAAATAATTTAAAATCCACTTAGTAAAAAATGTACCATTTTAATGATTTGTAATATTCGAACACAGAGTGTACCTGCGAACCGAGAGGCAGCCAAAGCGAAGTGCCGCACTCTGACTGGTGGGTGGCCCTAACAGGTCTGGCAGTGATTGGTTTGGGAGGTAGAACCCTCTTCTAAAAGCAGCTTCTTCTACCTGCATTCTATCGCTAAGGTTCTCTAGAGCTCTTGTCTCTCCACCCACCCAACACACCATTCGCTCGCTGGCTGATACGTCTTGTTGCAATCCCAGGTCCTGAGCTGTCAGGGAATTCCTGGAACATCTGAAAACAGGCCCTTCACTCATACGTTATTCCTTTACATTAAAAAAAAAGTAAGTTTGGAACTTTTCAATTAATATTCAAACTAAGTATAGACACTTAAATCCTTAAAAATAATCAAATTTAAAGGGATTTTTTTTTTTGCAAAATTTTGAGTTGGTATTTGTTTAGGAGCTCTAATAATGCTTCATCATCAACAACTGTTTCCAGCTCTAACCAAGCTTATTCATTATCATCAACAGTTTCCAGCCTGTGGCCGGGTCAGTTTAGTAATATACCTCCATCTTCCTCTATTCTTCCTCCTTTCATTTATTATATTCTTCTCCTCTCACTCTAACACTTTCTGTTAATTGCTCCTCCCTTGTGGTCTTTTTCCTACATACTTGGTTTCAAACATTTTCTTCAACATCCTCTTTTTTTCCATTTTCATTACATGCCCATACCATCTCAATCTTGCTTCCTCTACTATCTCATGAACTCCCTGTAGCCCTACTTTTCCCCGGATTGTAATGCTTATTGGTAGTTTAAATACAACATAGTTATAGGACAAATTTAACAACCAAACCCCACATAATTAACACTCAAATGCATGTATGAATGTTAAAGTAAAATTGTTAACATTTAGCTAACTACTATTTCTATTACCTAATCACACTGTTACCTTACAGAGTAGGCAAGAGATATAGAATATTTCTATTTATAATTTTTTTTCCAAAATTTGGGATTCATAGATAAAATAATTACTATTATTATATAAAATATTTAGACATGTGTCAATCCAAAAGCAGCTATTAAAATAATATATATATGAAATAAAATGCCTATTCATGATAAAATATGCCCCTAAATAAATATTAGATAGTTGTAGACAATGGAGCAGAATTTAGAAAGTTTAAAATGGTTTTTTTATTGAATCAAATCATATCCTAGTTAAATATGCTATGAAAATAATATTGGCATACTAATAAATAAATAAAGTTATACATTATTAAATTAGTTTTGTACACAAGTCCTTTCTATAAGATATCATTTGGAAAAGTAAGTTTTAAGTTGGGGATGTAGGGGACGTGAGAAAAGGTCAGTGTTTTTGCAGTTTTTATATCAACAATTTTTTTGTCAAACTAAATCTAATATTGCTTCAGTACAACCATTGCAATGTCCTGATTCTTAATCATCCTCATATTTTTTTATTTATTTTTTCCAAATTTGTAAATACTTTTCTATCTAGTTGGTTGATTTTAATTATCTGTCTAGTAACATTTTGAATTCAAGTGTTAAAATTGGTAAGTTGGCAAAGGCCATTAGTTTTATATTTCTCTCTCTTTTTATTGTGTGTCACAAAGGAACCAAGAGAATGCAGCAGTGGTAATTTTCCATTACCATCTTTTCATCACCATACACCCCTTTTCCATGGAGAATGAATGAGTCCACCTAACTATTAGTTAGGCCTGTTTGCACAAATATCCGGCCATTTGTGATAAGAAGGTGCCACTTCTCAAACCTTATTATAATGTTCATAGAAGCCATTTTAGATAGAGACACCCCCCCAAAATCAAAGTGTATTCCATATGGTGAACCAAATGTTAAAATTGGCGTACATAAGAGGTTGAGGTGTCATTTTCAATGTCTCTTTGGTTAAAAAATTCAATGAAACTACAGTCAAACTTGGTTATAACTGCTTCAGCTATTCCGTCAACTTGGGCGTAGTGTCATTTTTTCAGCAGTTCAGTCAAAATGTCATCTATTAACGTTATAATAACCTCTGTTTTAGCACCACTACCATTCGGTTGTAGCGTCAAAAACTTATTAGATATTTTACTTCAAATTGTATTTAAATTTACATATATTTAAAAAAACTGGAAAAAAAAAGGCAAATTCCTACAGAGGTCTATTTTATAGCAAGCTGGGAGTGTACTTGTCATAGTGCACTGGTCAGGGAGAGGGTTGCGGGAATCGTGGGCGCTTCGAGGTCAAAATGTAGAGAGGACTAACCCTCGTTCATTGTCATTGAGCCAGCTGGAACTGTCTTGTGTGCACGTCTAAGCTCAAAGCCAAGGTGTTTTAAGTTCAACGTTAGTTTTGGTAGTCATTATATGTAGGCCTACATTTTTTATAATCGTGCAAGTTGAAATACAAAAAGAAAAGTTATGTCTATTCAAGAGAAAATTACAGATTACTACGGGCAACAGGACTAAATGTAAATTATGTAAATACAGTACATGTTTTTTTAAATATTCTACATTCATAAATTAAATGCAATTTAAAATTTGTGAAATGTCCTTCCTTACAAGCTATTAAAAGTTTTCTGTTGATACTTCTTTTATAACATCACTCTGACTTAACGTCAAAATTTGTTTGGCCCCTTCGATGACGCTATAACCAGGTTCAACTGTATTTAAAAGCATGTATATTAATAACTTTGACTAAATTATTTTTTTTTTTTACTTTTATGAAGGACCAGTATTTAAAAAAGTTTTTAAAACATGTAAATTATTTTATTTTGATTTTTCATTTTTTTCTGAATAAAATACGTGAAGTTCCATTTACACACAAATAACAAGTATTTTTATTTATTTTGTTTGTTGCAGGTAAACTTATGAGATAGCTATGCAGAAGAAACTTAGACTCATCTCCCCAGAAGTAGTTTTTCCTGTGTTTGATTGAAATAAATGCTATTTGTGCCAGCAACATGGTCAACTCATATGTCCAGCTGAACATCGTGATCCAAAACAACGGAATGCAGGATACAAGACACTATCATAAAACTTATTACAATTTAAAGAACTTAGACTGTTACCAAATAATGTAAAAATTGAATATTTTGATAAAGAAGAAGGAATACAACCGACCTTTGAAAGACACAGGGCATGTTGGCATAAACAATGTACACTTAGGTACAACACAAAAAATCTGAACTGTGCAGTACAACAGTCACAGTCCTGTAACCAGGGCGTCATATGCAAGTAGTTTCTTATGAAGAGGAGCCAGCCTAAGGGCGGTGTATGCAAGTTCCCGGCAAAGATGGGAGGTAGCCGTCTCAGATGTTGTATCGTTCCACAACAGTACAGATAAATGGGATAAATTAAATCTAAAGTGAATTATAATTAGGAGTGGGCCCTCGAATCCTTAAGGATAGTCATGATTTGAGGATTTAATAAAATCTCAGAATCAGGACAAAAATCATTAAAAAAAATTGTTTTTCAACTGTTCAAATGAATTTTGTTTTAGTGCTTTAATACTGCTTATTCATGGTTGATACCTGATTATAATTATTGGATGATTTTAACACTAACTGAATGTTTTACTGTTATAAAGAATGGATCATAAGAAAGAATGTTAAAATTTAGCTAATATTTGTAATTTCTATTACTCCACTATATTTATATTTCCTCTTATGTTCATAATTATTTAAAGATTCGGATTCGGATTTGGATTTGGATTTGAGATTCGAGGATAAATTGGAGATTCAGATTTGAGATTAGGATTTGTAAAATAGTGGATTCGACCCAACTTAAACTAAAATATTTTATTTAATACAGTTATATTTAAGTTACAGGAATAACATAAAATAAGAATGTATTAGTGGATGTCTGTGAATAACATTCCAGGATAGCATATGTTGCTGTACTCTGCTGGGAAGTCATTGAGGGAACATTCCCGAATTTTTCATTGTATCATAATCCACAGGACACTTAATTGACTATTATGAAACACTTAATTCAAATTGCCATCCTCCGCAGGGCACGCAAGATACAGCAGAGATCGAGAGACATTATAATTGGCTCTATCAGTGGAGCATGCAGCAGCAGCAGAAAAACGAAGATTCTGAGCTGCCATATTTTGTCGCCCTTCCATAGGGCAACTCTTCGAGAGACACTATACCATAGAGATTAACTTTGTTCATATGGCACCTGAATATTTCTGGAATATCTGTCATGGGCGTCCTGAAATTTAATGACAGCTTTTCCTCTTTATCCAAAGAAATTGTCACCTAACGGCACTATGTGCATTATAGATATTCAAGAACTGTTGATATCATCATGTGAAGAAAATTAAACTATGTTTGTACTAGGTGACCTGGTGGTCTAGGGGTAAAGTGTCAGACTTCTGTGCTGAGGTCCGGGGTTCAATCCCAGGTCCCGACACAGATTTATATGATTGCCACACCCTTCCTTCACCTCTGACAAGATGTGTATTAATCACAACTTGTGAATGTGAGGAATGCCAGGCCTCCACCGTGGATTCGGATTCCACGTTAAACTGTAGGCCCCCCATTTCATCTCACAATCACCCTACCATTTCACATTAGCGTAAGTGCGTACAAACCGAACGGGTAGTAAGACGCGGTGCTAATAATAATATGTTTGTACTGAACAATATTTTATTTATTTTAGACAAAAAAAGTTTTGCTATAAAAACTGCAAAAACACGAACCTTTTCTCCATTTCCTTAAATCCCCACTGTAACGTGTTCTTGCAACAATAGTTCACAACGTTCCCAGCTGTATAGAAAACGCTCTCACTTGACACTCGGCTGGAATGGCTAAGAATTACTCGACTATGTCAGCTACAGCTGGGAACTCTTCTTTATGTTTCTTCCACCAGTCATATGGGTTGCTAAACCTGTATAATCATCGTGGGGTTGCAAGATAATCCTCAATTGCTCTTTTCGCTTATTGAAGTAATTTGTAATAAATATTTGGAAGAAGGTGAAAGAAAGGTGTAAAGAAACCAGGGCCCCTAATCATAAGACCATTTTAAATCAAATAAAGATAATAAATTAAATAGAGATCACATTTTTAGAACACAACATAATATGACTTAAGTGAACAACCCCTACAATGTTACCTTGAACTCTTCCGCTAGATATTGTGGCAGGACCCCAAACTTGACACCAGTAAAATCCAGGTCCTCAGCAGGTCGAGATGGTTTACCAATCACTGATACAGTATGCTACAGTCAAATGTTTAATACATTAGATCAAATGATAAAACACAGGTCTTTTACATTTTCAGAAGTGATATTTTTTTAGGAATGGAATATTCAAATCCTTAAGAATACTCAAGATTCAAGGTTTTGAAAAGAGTAAAAGAAATCTGAAAAATCTAAACTATTTTTCAAATGTTTCCCTCAACATAAGATTATCTTTTGATAGCTATTATGATGTTTATTAGTTTTTTACAAAATAATTATAAGACACATCTAATAACCCGACTCACCATCATCATCAACTGTTTTCAAACTATGGCCAGGTCATTTTAGTAAAATACCTCCATCTTCCTCTGTCCTTCCATCATCCTTCCATTCTTCTCCTTCCCCTTGCACAATTTTTGTTATTTGCTCCTCCCATCTCCTTGGTCTCCCTGCAATATTCTTCCTACATAGTTCATCTGCATCATTCTCTTTGGTATTCTATCCTTTTTCATCCTCATTACATTACCATATATCTCAGCCTTGCTTCTTCTACTATCTCATGTACTCTTTGTACCCCCCACTCTTTCTCGGATATCTTTATTTCTAATCCTGTTTCTCCTTGTGAAAAGTAACATGCTCCTCACAAATGTCATTCCCATGGCCTTCACTTTCCTAGTCTCTCTTAAATGCAATCTCCGTGTTTGTGCTGCTTATGTGACTATGAGTACAAAGTACGCCCTAGGCAGCACTTCTTACACACCAATAGAACAACTCCCTGCTATCCTCTTCTTATAAGATCCTCTCTACTCCCAGCCTTCACCTTAATCATGCTCCCTAGCATCACTTTACACTTCACCATGCTAAATTTCACTCCACACTCTTTCACT
>CABFWO010004899.1:19550-56520 GCA_902155825.1 Timema genevievae
CCCCATCCATCCATCCATCCATCCATCTCCTCCATCATAGACTCTGCCTTAAAATATGAGTGAAGAATGACCCTGGGCACGGGACGAATCCTGGATAGCTCAGTGGTTAGAGCATTGGCGTACTAAGCCAGAGGTCCCGGGTTCGATTCCCGTGTCCAGGTGTCATTTTTCAATTTTCAGAATAATAAACAAGTTTTTATGGTGAAATCCTTTTAGACTATTCTGCGAAAACGCGTGATTCTCCATGGATGAAGTAAAAGGATAATTTACATACGATACTTTAAAGAAAATACCTTCATCCATGACTTTTTAAATATATGAGAGCAGTCCAAAAATCAATTACGTTACAACATGTAAACCTTTTATCTCATTCGAAAACTTGATTTGTTCAGAGTGGTAACATACCAGGAACATCTGGTAGGTAAGTGGTGGTGTGCCACCGTTGGTCTTCACAACTTGGTGCGGCTCCCACAGGGTGTGGGATACCTTCTCAACCCAATGTATACCTCGCTCCTCGCAAAATTGCTTCACAGAAGAATCACGGGTATGCCAGATGGGTTCTGGGTCCTACAGACAGAATGTATCAGACCAATGTGAAAAAGAGAATTTATTTTTTTAAATAATTGGTAGATATTGATATTTTTTTAGTGATTTTCTTATAAAGAACATGCTCAATTAAGGTGGGGATGCAGGAAACGCAAGACAAAATCAGTGTTTTTGCAGTTTTTATAGCAAAACTTTTTTTGGAGGTCAAAATAAATCAAATATTGCTTTGATACAAACATAGAGTTTAATTTTCTTCAAATGGTGAAATCAACAGTTGTTGAATATCTGTAATTTATATAGTGGCATTATCTAACAAACTTTTTAAATGAAGAGAATATGTTTTCATGAAATTTTAAAACACCCTCAACAGATATTCAACAACTGTTGAGGTTACGCTGTGAAGAAAATTAAACTCTTATGTTTGTATAGAAGCAATAATTTGAATTTATTTTGACCAAAAAAAATTTTTGCTATAAAAACTGTGAAACCAATTACTTTTTCTCGCATTCCCTGCTTCCCCACCTTAAAAGTGAATTGGTTTATGTGTAGCGAACGCGCTTTAGGGTATTTGTGCCACTGTGTAGCCAAATTATTCAAATTGGCTATAACTCCTAACAGACTTCAGTAGCCAAGGTCTGAGTGCCTTGGGGTCTAGATTTCCCTACATTTTAGTTACCCTAAAAAAAACACACACAAACACACACACACCTAATCACTCCAATCCCTTACAGGATAGGCAAGAAACTGTGAATATAGCTAAAAAAAACTCCATACTTAATCCATCCACACTTCCCTTTCCTTGCATACTTCCTTCACTTCAACAACATCCATACACTGAATCACGAATGTTCTTTTATTCTTAAAACTCTTAATGTTTCTCTTTTTCACATATTCATCCACAACACTTAGCCATGTCATACATGGCCTACTCCTTTCTTTACTTTATATTTAATTAAAATTAATAACCCTTTTCAAGAAATCAAATAAGAGATAACAATGAGTCATAGATTATCCTAAAACAGTCTAATTATGTATTTATAATTTGAAGTGAGTCCTTTCAAATATTATTCCCGGAGTTCTTCTCAACCAAATTTTAAAATTATGTTTAAATTAAAAGTTATTCACTGAGTATGTGCCCAAAAATGTCAAGCTTCAAAAATATTCAAAGGGGTAACACCAATTTCAGAAAACAATTCTTTCAGCGCCCCAGAAACCTGCCACACCACAGTTTTACTTACTTCCGAAAATCCACAAGGGAAAATGACCAAACTGACAACCAGTGAAGTTTAAACCTTGTTGACAGAGAATGAAAGATTAGCGACTATACATTTTATTGACTCCTGGTGAACGATAGAAGGGGAAGGAGTGAAGTGGTTACAGAGTTATAAAATAAATGAAACTATAGTGTTGTAGCAATATTATAAATAGGGGGAAGGCACTACACAGTTGAGTAAAATTGTGACACTCCACAACTTACCTGCTCAAAACAGATCTTTTGCAGGCCAACTTCCTCCCAAAGCCTCTCAAAGATGTGAACTGGGGACCCCTGAAACAAAAAAAGCTGTCCCCCAAATTTGCGCAGTTGTGTGTCAAGGTCATGAAGAGACTCTAGTAGGAAGTTCATGCGATTGTAACCAACCACTCGTGTTCCTAAACACAAAAATTATTTAATTAGGAAACATTTACTAATAATAAAGAATTGTTTAAAAATTAATTGGGTATCATTTTGATTATATAAAAGGATTTGTTTATTTTCTTTTTAAATTTATCAAAATTACAACTATAAACCTATTATTTGTTTTGTGAACTAATTGAAATTATTAAATTACTTTTGCTGAACTTAATAAGTTAATGTTCTATGCAGCTCTTATTTATTGTTATTGGATTTTTAATATAAGGAGATAGATACAATATTGTATTTACTGGTAAATATATTTTAAATAATTTATGGAAATAGTCACACATCAATGTGATGGTACAAAATAGGTCAGACTATAAAATATAATTTCCTTTTTTCTATAGATATTTTATTGTTTTGATAAAATTTTTACAAGATTTTTACTAAAGCTATTCAGCTATAGTGCAATTCTGCTATAAAGAAACTATGATACTTTTTTTTTTGTTAACAATGATATTATTATTATTATTATTATTTAGCACCGCGTCTTACTACCCGTTCGGGTTATATGCTTAAGTACTAATTACGCTAATGGATTATGAATTGGGAGGGTTGAATTTAGAGGAAGTGAACCCGCATTTGCGTGGAGGGAGAGTGGAAAACCATTTAGGAAAAACCACCCCCAGTTCACCCGACCGAGATTCGAACCTCGATCTCCCCGTCCTCGGCGGTCGAGCTCAACACGACTAGCGCGTTAGCCAACTACGCCACCGAGGCGNGAAAATATATTACTTGAATGAAAAACTGACCCAGGCCATAAGCTGGAAACAATAATGGATGTAAAAAAAATTAAGTCTATCAAAGTCTAAATATTAGTTGCGATTTCTTTTATCTTTGTTAACCTATTGAAGC
The DNA here is from genome assembly GCA_902155825.1 of Timema genevievae. Taxonomy (NCBI): domain Eukaryota; kingdom Metazoa; phylum Arthropoda; class Insecta; order Phasmatodea; family Timematidae; genus Timema; species Timema genevievae. The sequence continues at coordinate 22,627 of CABFWO010004899.1, forward strand.
AAGGGCCTTGGGTTTGAGATCTGATGGGGATATAAAGTTATTGTTGGTGAATTTACAATCTGAGTTCTGAATGTTTTTATTTCTTAGTAATAAGTTAGTTTATATTTTGTTTGCTGATATAGCAAATTGGTTTTAAAAAGTGTGTATACACATAGTAAAAATACAGTAAAACCTCAGTTATCAAAATAAAAAAGGCAGATATGATTTCGGATAGTAGCCTAAATTTCAGAAAATTTGTATATTCAAAATGTGGTGGTAAAAATAATTATTTATTCAGAAACACAATTTATGAAGGAAAAGAATATTGAAAATGTGTACAGTATGTAATACATACATAAAATGCAGTGAAGTAAGGCTTCAATCTGGTTTTCCCTAATTACTATACAGGGTGTTTCAAGAGGAATAGTAAATATTTTGGGAGGTTGTAGTATTGATTATTCTGAGTAAAAAAGTTCATATAAAGATGTTTTCAATTCTCATTGGCTGCAAAGATAAAGCCACTCAAAACTGGTGTGTAGAAAGCCATTAAGACAGGTACCGTATTTAATAACAATAAATGACTTGTTTGTGCTTATTCATTGTGTGAATCAGTTATGCCTCCTTATTAATTAACTCAACCCAACTAAAATGAAAGTTATGAGTTCCACAAGATCCTTATATAATAACAATAATACTTATTACTTCAGTATCTTTGATAGGATTACCTTTAATTACTTGTATTATTAACTTAAAATAAAGTTTTAAGTTAATTAAACTAGTAACCTTCAAAGTTATGAATAAAGAACAATCTTTAAGCTTTAGTAGCTTAAAGATTTAATTCTACTCCTTCAGATTTGCATTCTAATATCTTATTATTGACTATAAAGCTATGGTAAAAAAAGGTTAAATATCCTCGTCTAATGCAATTTGCATCTCTTGTGGTAATAAATAAATGTTCTTTTAAGCTTGTGTTTGCGTTCTTTAATCCGAACAGCAATAAATATCCGTAGTGCGAGTGAGCAATTATTCTTCTCTTGTGTTCACCATTTCTTTCACTTTTAATCTATACCCAAAAACTATAATCTAAGGGAATGGGCACCATCAACGGTATTCTCTAAGAGCAGCTATTGGCCTTTTGTTACAAAACTGTAAGCAAATATTATATCAGCATAATCCTTATGTGTAACGATGTGAGCACTCTTAACAATACTTGTAGCACCAAACAACATTAGGTTATAGCTGCTTCTTACTTGCAGATTATTCAGAAATCTGTGCATGCATCAGATTTGTATGCTCCAGTTTCAAAAATCTGTATCTCCACAGCAATTGAGAATTGGACATACGAGGCACGTCCAGAAAGTAAGAGTACTGGTTTCACTCTCGTGCCGTGAGAATTTTTTTCCCAAGTTTGGCAACACTGAGTGGTAGTGGGGGTTCATCTGAACACAACGAGCACAGGCGGACCTCGTTAATATGAAAACTCGCCTTGTAGTGTCCGTTTGTGTGAAATATGTCAATAAGAAATCCCGCCAAGTGTGAAGTACACGCTGTCATCAGGTTCCTTCTCGCTGAAGGAAAAAGACCGACTGAAATTTTTTCACGGATCAAAACTGTTTATGGCGAAGGTGTTATGAACAGAACGAATGTGTTTTAGTGGTGTCGTGAGTTTAATGAATGCAGAACGAATGTTCATGACGATCAGAGGTGTGGAAGACCTTCCATTTTGACCGATGAGTTGGTGCAAAAAAATCAAGAAAACTGTTCGTGAAGACTGCCGATTGACAGTGGATGAAATTTCTGCGATGTTTCCACAACTCTCCAGATCTCTCTTACATGAAACAACCCGCCTCGGTGGCGTAGTTGGCTAACGCGCTAGTCGTGTTGAGCTCGACTGCTGAGGACGGGGAGATCGAGGTTTGAATCTCGGTCGGGTGAACTGGGGTGGTTTTTCCTAAAATGGTTTTCCACTCTACCTCCAAGCAAATGCGGGTTCACTTCCTCTAAATTCCACCCTCCCAATTCCTAATCCATTAGAGTAATTAGTACTTAAGCGTATAACCCGAACGGGTAGTAAGACGCGGTGCTAAATATTATTATTATTATTATTATTATTATTATTATCTTACACGAAACAATTACAGAAATGCTGGGATTCTGAAAATTGTGCGCAAGATAGGTCCCAAAACAACTGACAGAGCAGCACAAAGTGAATTGGGTTGCTAGCGCTCGCGAGTTCCTTGAGCAATTTGAATTGGAAGGTGAGTATTTTCTGAGTTCAATTGTGACTGGAGATGAAACCTGGGTGGCTCATTACACTCTGGAGACAAAAAGACAGTCATCACAGTGACGGCACACCAGTTCCCCATCTGCCAAAAATTTCAAAACCTCAATTTCAGGCAAAAAAATCATGGCCACTATGTTTTGGGACCAAAAAGGGAACATTTTTATCGAATTTCTGCCTCAGGGGGAGAAAATTAATGCAGCACGATACTGTGAAACCCTAAAAAAAGCTCAAGAGAGCAATTCAAAACAGGGGAATGTTGACGAAGGGAGTGCGTTTGTCGCATGACAATGCCCACCCGCACACGACCAACGCCACCAAAGCGCTTTTGGACTCATTCGGTTGGGACATTTTGAACCACCCCGCATACTCCCCTGACTTGGCGCCTTCAGACTCACATGGGTGGAAATAAATGTTCAACCGACGAGGAGGTGAAACAAGAGGTCCTGAACCGGAAGAAGATGGCGGGAGAATTCTTTGAGGACATCAAAAAGCTTGTGCCACGACTCACAACCTGCATAGAACGGGAAGGCGACTATGTGGAGAAATAACTGATATATTTACCAACAAAATCCTGTAATTTTATTTTAGATACAATTTTTTTTAAATTGAAAAATCGAGTACTCTTAATTTCTGGACGTGCCTCGTATGTTTGTAATAACTTTTTTACTCAGAATAATCAATACTACAATCTCCTAAATTATTTACTATCCCTCCTGAAACAACCTATATGAATTAATAATGTTTGAATTTACTTTCATAAGCATTTTAATACTAATAGATTTCTCCATTTATTCCATGTAGATATGTAAATAACATCATCTCAACCACAAAGATTCGACTAACCGTTGTACTGTAATAAAAGAGTACCCACTTTGGATTACACCTCCCAAAAAGTTTATTAAAATATTGCGGGAATTTTTATCCCAGGACTGAGGGTGATTCTAGATCCTAATTTGAAAAGAAAAATATTTTTACAATTAGCAAAATAAAAGCTTGAAAAGTATATTTTACATTAGAAAATTATATCCCTGTTAGAAAAAGTTTCATTCAATGAGTTTTGGCATTTTATATTTACTAAATAATAATAATAATAATAATAATAATAATATTTCGCACCGCGTCTTACTACCCGTTCGGGTTATACGCTTATATTTACTAAAACAATAATAAAGATTATCCATCAACTAGTTGGGATGTGTGTTAAATTTACTAATTAAAAAAACCCAGTCAAAACAAATTATTTCATTCATACAAGTATCAATAGTTCAGTGGAAAGTGTATGGGGTATTTAAAGTACTCTGCACGCCTGCTCTGGTCAGATATACCATCGCACCCATTCAAAGGTTAAACTGGCAGTTGGGTGCAGGGCTGTGGAGTCGTAGAGTCTGAAGCAGTTTTGGGTGGAATCAAAATTTAAGTCGGTAAAAATGTACTGACTCCGGCTTCAAAATAAAAACTTATAGTATTGTAACAATATGTTGTAAATATATCACTTTAATTTTATACTTTTTTCCTTCTTTAGGGCCAATATTTATTCATAATCTTGATTGACAAATGTATTTAAATTTACATTCAAATGCCAAAGAAGCTTATCTCGAAGTAATTTGTATTGGAGAATTTTACTGAAATCAATTTTTATTGCTAACTAGGCCTAATACACTTTAACCATTTATAAAAGAGTTGGAGTTGGACAGGATAAAAAATAGGAGTTGGAGTCAAAAGCTTGGTGTACTGACGCCACAACCCCGATTGGGTGTACACCAGTGTTAGACTCTGAGAGGGTGGATTTTGTCTGTCCTTTAACAACAAAAAAATGCTTGTACACTTCCTTAAATATTATCCTGTCCCGTTGTATACTCATGCAGATAAGTTTCTATGAATCCTACTTAATGGACACTAAATCATAGGTAAACTTACAAATAAAAATGCCTTAAATTAGATTGCTAGCAATCTAAATTTTTTTTAAAAAAGCTGACAAATGAATATCGTTTCTAACCAGCAGTTTCTCCATCAAAAATAAAAATTGGGAAAATCTCGTCACCGTCTTTCAAGGCCTCAAGGAATGCTGGGTTGTCATGTAGGCGCAGTCCATGGCGAAACCAATGAACATTTACTTTTTTCCCCTTCTCAGAAAACATGACCACAACTGCACAAAGGGACAAAAGATGTATTAAGTAAAACTATTTTGTATTTAACACAAACATCTTTCATAATCAGCTAAAATGAACTATGTATCTAACTTATTTTATATACAATCAAACTTTGTACAGTAGCCTGCCAGGGTTTCTCAGTGTTAGTGTGTTAGGCGTGAGGGGATTTCAGGTTAGGCGCAGCATGGTTTACTATATTTGAAGAGAATTTTCAGTTCCTACAACTTAGTGAAGTTTTGGTCAATTTAAAAAGTTGAATGTTCTACTTTGACATGTGAAGCAATAAAAATTATTATGATGCTTGCATCTACATATATTTGTGTGAATGTGGTTTCTTAGTAATGATGCCAATCAAAACTAGGCTACAGAATCCAACTGACAGTTACAAATTACTGTCGCCATGTTTCACTAAATTAGAACGTGATCTGAATCATCTCTGTGATATAAAATGGTTAGTTATTGTAAAATATTTTAAAATATTATATCTTATGCAGTTTGGACCGAATATTTTTCATAAATAGTAGGCCTACACATATATAAAACCATGATTTTATAAAATTATATTTTATGGGTACTTTGTAAGACTTTTATTGCAGCTATAGTCTATATTTACCAATTTTTACAAAACATCAGAAAATATAGAAATCAGTATGAAAATTGCATGATTTATTTTTGTATTAATTTCATCACAAAAGTGTTTTTAAAATTAATGATGATCTATGTTAGTGAGGCTTGACAATGACATATAATATTCAAGTGAGGCTTGAGTGCAAAAAAATTGGGAAACCCTGTCTTAGAATTTGGTACTAACAAAATAATATTGGTCTGTAATGTAACTAACATAGTTGAGAGTAATTGTAGAACCAAGAATGTTGAACAAAATAACCATGATAATATTATTTACAAGGGGTGTTTTTTAATCAAGGATCATTTTGCAATAAGATAGAAACTACTAAATATTTTTGGGTAATTTTTTTAATCTGATTCTGCACACCTTCAGTTACTTTTTTTCAACATAGTTACTGTTGTTATTTAAATATTTGTCATGTTGTGATATAAGTTTTTACCCTCGTCATAGAAGTCTGCCGCCAGCGAAGAAAGCCATTCCTGGACCGTCGTTTTTACTTCATCATCGGTGAGGTGTGGCTATATCTTTTGAAATCCCACGCATTCGTTCTTTCGCGCATGTGCATTGACAACAATAAACGCAGCTGTGTATTCTCTGACCTTGCCGAGACTTGGCCGCACAATCCAGAATAAACAACGTGGCCTACTGTCTGCCGGAGTGTTGTTGATTCATAACAATGCAAGGCCCCACTCCACTGCTCAAACACTAGCTCTCATCGAATCTTTTGGCTGGCAGCAATTAGATCACCCCCAACTCCTGACCTTGTGCCTAGTGACTACCATCTTTTCCTGCATCTGAAAAGGTTCCTCGCCGGCAAGCATTTCCACACCAAGGATGAAGTACAAATGATGGTTCAAGAATGTCTTTCCTCGCTGGCGGCAGAATTCTATGACAAGGGTTAGCCAAAACTTATCTCACGATACAACAAATGTTTAAATAACATAAGCCTGTGCCAATCCATGATTTTTCATTTCGAGTTGAATCTGAATCTTGGCAAACCAGCTTGAATCAATTCTGAATCTAATATCATGCTCAGAATTTTTTTTCAAATCGAATATCATACTAAGATTAAATTTCGAATCGAATATTTTATTTTGAAAATGTTTCAAATCCAAATCAAATAACATATCCATAGGAGTCTTTGAAAATATTTTAAACTTAATCTTAAGTTAAACAAGTAAACAAAGCCTCATGACTAACTTATGAAAGGTTATAAACTAAATAAATTACTATTTTTTAAAATGGTTTGCTGTATAAGACCATAGAAAGTTGAAATCATTCTTAAGTATGAAAAGATTTGAATTTCAAACTAAACTCATCAAAACCAAAACTGAAATGTACTTAGATTTGAAATTTCGAGTTCACCACAAATTTCTCTAATAATAAGACTTTAACCCGCCTCGGTGGCATAGTTGGCTAACGCGCCAGTCGTGTTGAGCTCGACCGCCGAGGACGGGGAGATTGAGGTTCGAATCTCGGTCGGGTGAACTGGGGGTGGTTTTTCCTAAATGGTTTTCCACTCTCCCTCCACGCAAATGCGGGTTCACTTCCTCTAAATTCAACCCTCCCAATTCATAATCCATTAGTGTAATTAGTACTTAAGCGTATAACCCGAACGGGTAGTAAGACGCGGTGCTAAATAAAAATAAAATAAATAAGACTTTAAAGCTCGAATCGAATCCAAATCTTAGCAAGATTCGAAATTTCGAAGGTTCGCACAGGCTTAAATAGCAATGGAAACTATGTTGAAAAATAGCTGAAGGTATGTAGAATCGGATAAAAAAAAACTACCCAAAAATATTTAGTAGTTCCTATTTTATTACAAAATGGTCCTTAATTAAAAACACCCCTTGTAGTTTGTAAACTTTATTTATTATCTAGAATTACAAACAATCTAAGTATAGGCCAAAGTATACATTTGAGTTCCTGCGCCTAAGCCTTCTTCAATAAAATGTTTTTTTTTAATCACCATGTCTTAATACCTGCTCATGTTATTCGCATGTATATGATAATTATTCTAATGGGTTTAGGATGAGGAAGGAAGCATTTTAAAGATATCTACCCGCGTTTACATTGAAAGAGAACAGGATACCATCTAGGGGAAAAAAACTCAGTACACCCAACAGGGACTCAAACCCCGAGCTTCCCATCTAGCTTAAGTATTAAGTTATGTTTGATTAGTGATTCAAGTTTTGACTCAATGTACCATTTATTAGCGAATAGAGCTAAGTGGAGACTTGCCCCTAACTTGAGAATCATTATTCCAGAAAGCTCTCCCAAGACTAAGATATGTGTAATAGTCCCTGCTACTAGAGTGTAGCCTGATGAAATATTTGGTTACCATCAACTGGGGTTACTTTGAACAAACTTAAAAAATCACTTTTGTATATTTTTTTAAAGTCTATCTTCAAAAAAAAAATTATCTTAATATATATAATTCTTCTGTACGTGTGTATGTCACTTAACTCCTCCTAAACGGCTGGACCGATTTTGATGACTTTTTTTTGTGTGTATTTGACTGGGTCCGTGGATGGTTTAGATTCACAATTGGACCCGGTAGGTGGCGCTGCAATCGGGTTCTAGGAATTTTATTTTATTTTTTAGGAAAATTTCTTTTGGGAGTGATTTTTTTTTTAGATTCTTTGCATATCAGAACATGTAACCTCAAAATTTCACCCCCCACCCAAATATTTATAATAATGAATATAATATTAATAATTGACCGTTAAAAAAATCATAAGTTCATCAATAATTGACCATTAAAACCTTCTGAAGACAAACACTGAATTTGTAATATTTGTGTAACTCACTAATTGGAGTTCATTGTGAATTTGTAATTGTGATGATCACATAGTATTTGTTTTATTATCGAAATCAATTATGCAACCCAAACGAAAAGCCAACATTCGGGCAGGACAACGTCTGTCGGGTCTGCTAGTTATTTATATTTCCCAACATATTTTACCAAGTACGCTTGATTTTTGTTTGATTTCCCAAACCCAGTTAAAATCATGTACTAATGGTTCTCTATTTATTTTTTATTCTTTTGCATGCTGTAACTACCTATTAGCATGCCCTTTGGACTGTTGCTTCATGCTCCCTTGCTTGGTGAAAGTTGTTTTAAGTAAATACTACAAATACTGATGAACTTACCAGTGCCTGTATACTAGTTTTATATCTTGGTGTTGTGTCGTATAACAAAATGGTTAGAACATACAAGAGAAAGCCAGGCTCACCGACTTATAGCGACTATGCACCTAGGACTTTGCTAAGGGCAGTTAAAGATGTAAAAGAAAGAAATTCAAGTCTGCGTGCAGCTGCAAAGGAGTATAAAATATCATTAAGAACACTGTGTAAATATTGCAAAATGCCACTTTCTGACAAGTCTGCCTCTACACCACTTGGGGAGGAGACAAAGTTAAAATTAAAACCTGGACACCCTAGGGTTTTTACCAATGAGAAGGAATAGATGTTTGCAGAAAATTATGCAACAGTGGCAGACTGGGGGTTTCCAGTTGATGCCTTACAAATAAAGTGTATAATACAGGCATATCTTAACTCTGTAGGCAGGACCATCAAGTGTTTCAAAGATGGTACAATGCCAGGTGATGATTGGGTGCGATCTTTCATTTCTAGTAATAAAGATTTGTCTTCAAAAATGTGCACCAACATAAAGAAGAGTCGAGCTGCTGTCTCTCCTGAGATTATAGCAAAGTATTTTCAAAACCTTGGCAAAACAATTGAAGAGATTCCTGTTGGAAATGTCCTTAACTATGATGAGACCAATTTTTATGATGACCCAAAATCAAAGAAAATTATATTCAGGCATATGATGAAAAGACCTGAAAGGATAATAAACTTCACAGAGATAGCTTTCTCTGTGATGTTTTGGGTAAGTGACAGCGGGGAAAGCCTGCCGGTATATATTGTGCACAGAGCACAAAAAATGTAGAGTACCTGGATTAACAATGGCCCAAAGAATGCCAGATACAATTCAACCAAAAGTGGTTGGTTTGATGAATACACTGTCAGTGAGTGGTTTCATACAATTGTTTTGCCATGGAGCAACAAGTGCACTGGTCCAAAAATGTTAATAGGAGACAACTCTCACTTTTATCCAGAAGTAATTCAGAGATGTGAAGAAAATGACATTCGTTTAGTATGTCTACCAAAAAATAGCACACACTTGACGCAACCACTTGATGTGGGAATATTTGGTCCTACGAAGAGAGCATGGCGTGAAGTGCATGGAAGATGCGTGAAAGGAAAAATGTGCCAAATATCCCTATGAACCAATTCTCGATGATGATTATTATTATTGCCGCGTCTTACTACCCGGTCGGATTATACGCATCAATGTTACTTAACCGTGTGATGTAAGCTTACCAAAGTTGACCCCCAGCCTTCTCCTAAAGTGTCAGGCATTAGGAATGAGTATTTAAAAGAATTATGACATTCAACACCCACACCAAGAGGTAAAAATAAGCGTATAGATGTTGAACCTGGAACTAGTGTCACAGTGCATGACTTTCCTGCACATGAGAATACCAGTGTTGATTCAATGTCTCAACTACAACTACCGGTAGTACCAAATATAACAACAAAAATGAAATCCACACTTGCCAAACAAAAGAAAAAATATGGAAAAAAAAAGGACCAGTAGTAACACTTGTAGTAGATTCTGAATCAAAGCATGAGAGTTTCACCTCTGACAAAAGTCCCGATGATTACTGCGAGTTAATTTCTTCGATGGAAGAAGATATTGTTAACGAGTTAATCACTGAAATTCAAAGAGGGGCCCGGGCCATTGTACTTTATATAAAAAAGGTTAGAGTCAAGCATTTTGTAGGCCTGATATTATCTGTGGATCAAAGACAAAATATGTGTGAGCTACGCTACCTGTGAAAGCTGCCTGATGCTGAAAAAACTTTTAAGTGGCCTGAAATCCCAGATGAAGACCAAGAAGTTTCATTTAGTGATATAATAACTTTACTAGAAGAGCCTCAGTTGGACAGAAGAGGACTGTTATTATTTAAAAACAGTTTTGATGGGCTAGATGTGCAGTAAATACCTAGATGAGCAAGATACAGCAGATCAGACATCTGAAAGGGAGTTGCGACCTTTGCTTCTGGAGCTACAATTCTAGACTTTGACTCAAAAAAAGGGGTAAGCTAACAGATTTTTTTCTTTTACTATTGCTTGCTAAGCTATGTGCACATTTGATTTTTTTTTTATATATTTATTGGTTCATTTGACTGTGTTGCAGGTTTCGTAAGAACCCGCTGTAAAGTTCAAATAATCTGGAACGCATATTTTAAATATTGTCTATACTGTCAACAGTTTTAATGATAGAGCAACAAAAGTTGCACCAAACTGTTCACCTTTCAAATGCATGCACTAAAGAAGCCTCTGCAAGTAGTTATTCTACCTTTACATTGGATTTGGTAGAGTGTTACAGAGTCGCCCCAACGTGGGGAATCTTTGAAAACCACCATTCTCTTTTTTTTAATAATAAGTAATGACACTTTTTTAATACCACCATTGAATAGTACTAGTGAGACTACACACCTGGAATTAATTTCATAGTTGCAGAATAGAAGGGGGAGGAAAGGCAAGGAAATTTTTAAAAAAAGTGGCAAAGTAGCTCCAGTTGACGGTATTTTTAAGGATTTTAGTTGATGGTTAAACTGTGAACAGCCCACAGTTAAGACAAACATGTATTACTCTTCTGTGAATATCGGCCGCTTGGATTAAGCTGTTGAAACACTGGTGTTACAGTGTGCATGTATATAGGGTGAGTCAGGAGAAGAGAGAAATATTTTGAGAGACAATAGTTTGGGTCATTGTAATATACTTTCATTTTTATTTATTTAAGGTATTTAATGTGAACTTTCTGAACCAATGGATTATATCAGTAGCCTACACGACTTATAAACTAACTTAAATCTAGAACAGACAAAACACCCAGGCCCCAGACGTTAATTAATCACTGTGAAAGGGTAAACCCACATTTCACGATGATACATTTTTCGGCAATGCCGGGAATCGAACCTGTGACCCTGAGCTTAGTAGACAGACATGCTACCGACTGAGCTAAGATTCCAAACACATTGTAAAATAAAAGTGTGTATGAACATGTTTATTACTCTCAATAGTTTTGGAGATACACCTGTTTGAATTGAAGATTAATGTTACATATTATGTGTTTGCAACAAATGCTTAAAAATCAAACTGTGAACATCAATACTATTTACTATTCGTGTCCTAGGATTGTGTGTCTTTTCTCTGAATGTAGAGAGCCGTTCTATTATACAAGTAGCAACATTTAAAATCTGAGCAATTAATTTTTCTCGCGTCTTTGGATTTGTTAGGTAAACTTCCGTTTTCAACCATCCTCATAAACAATAATCTAAGGGACTAAAATTTGGAGAGCATGGCGGTGAATCCATCGCCCAGGAAAAGTTTGGTTTAGGTATTGAATCCCTGCACGAGCTTGATGTGGCAAAGATCCGTCATGCTAATAGTACATTCTGTGCCGAGTTGCCAAAGAAATATCATCCAGAAGTCCTGGCAATTCATGTTGCAGCAACTGTAGGTATTTTGCACCTGTTATGTGATTGTCAATTATAACAGGACCAATCAAGATCATCGATAACTCTGCACCACATATTTACTGTAAAACGCTGCTGGAAATGAGTTCCTACAGTTGTATACAAATTTTCTTCAGACCAAAGGTGACTTTTTCGACTGTTATTTATCTCAACACAGGCAAAGGTTGCCTATCAGTGAGCAATATGTTTGGTATTAATCGGCGAAGACCTTGTATCCCCTGACATTATATGAGTTGCATTACAACATCTTCTGAGTACAGATGTTGGATACACAATAAGTGATAAGGATGGAAGCCAAAATGATGTAATATTCAATTTACTCTTGTCTGTGGAACAGCCATACGCCTACTAAGTCGCCGTGTACTCGTACTAGACTGCTCTCTCTCTCTCATCTGTATCATGTTTTCCTCTTCAATCACATGTTCTTGAGCCGCACTATCCAATGAGATAAACAGAAGTATCTCCAAGACTATTTATTAAGAGTAACAAACATGTTCATATGTATACACTTTTACTTTACAATGACCCATACTATCCTCTCCTAAAATATTTCACTCTTCTCCTGACTCATCGTGTATATAGCTACCCATTTAGTATATTCACATACATACATAATAATACAATAGTGAACTGGAACAAACGTCGGTGTTGGTTAATTATTGTTAAGGTACCAGTAAACCCATTCAAACTTTGATATTAATACTTAGCACCACATTTTACTACCTGTTCGAGTTACACGCTGAAGTATTAATTATGCTAAAGGGTGAGGAATTGGGAAGGTTTAGTATAGAGGAAATGAGCCCACATTTGAGTGGAGAAAGAGTGGAAAACCATACAGGAAAAATCACCCTCAGTTCACCCGAGCGAGATTTGAAACTCGATCTCTCCGTCCTCAGCAGTCTAGCTCAACACGAAACTAGCACGTTAGCTAACTACACCACCGGGGCGGGTTGAATTTGATATTAAATTTGGAAGAAGGTACAGGAAAGGTGGAGAGAAACATGATTATAAGAGAAACAAATATTTCTACTCACCTTTCCTGTACCTTCTTCCAAATATAATACAATTACCTTGTAATGCAAAAAGGTGTTTTCCTTATAGAGAGAAATTTGATATTAAAAAATTATAATAGAATATTTGTTGGAGAATTTAATTAAAAAGTTGAATTCAAATACCTTCAATTAGCCAACAGTTTTAGTGTAAGTAAGTAAAATAAGGCATTTTGATTTCCTTATGATATATTTAAAGTCGTGATTTGGAGAAAAATGGGATCAATGATGGATTAAGTAATAACACCGATAGGACTATTTTTAAAAATATTTGAAGTATAAACTCAAGTCCTTCATTTCTCTAATCCAAATTTTAAATTTTCTTTCAAATCTTGAATCCAAATTTGAATGCTTTAATCCTTAAAAATAGTAGGTCTACCATTTTAATTAAAATTATTTAAATATTTAAAATATAACTTAATTAAAGAAAGAGTTGTTTAAAGTTTGGTGCCACTGACAAATAATATTTTGTTTGCTATGTCATACAACAAAGAGAACCCTTTTTATTTAAATTAATTACATAACTAACATTTTGTCCTTTTTTATGATTTTGTTACTCTCTCAACTACACAAGTCTATATCTCAACTACACAAGTCGATATAATTTTTTTACCAAGATACTTTTTGAAATTTTTATGACTCACAAATCTTTCGAATACCATTAGATTTGAGGGAATCGAGAAATCAAGAATTAAAGCGTCCCATCTCTAGTTTAAACACATTTTTACTGGATCATACATAGGACCATTTTTCTTTGGTATTTCATTACATTTATATATTTGGGGCATTCCATGTCAAATCAACCAATGTAGAAAAACTTTTCAACCTTACATTTTTTGATTTTTTTCAAATTTGGCATACTGAAAGAAACACCTGAGATTTGTGACTATAAAAAATTTCAGGTCCATATCTTTTTTATTTGTGAAGTTATAGGGGTGCAAAATTTGCGATTTTGACAAATTTTGTCACCATCTTGTTAACTTTAACATTGAATATTTCAGTAACCTGGGCACCTATAGAAGTGATTCAAGTGTTTTTGAAAAGGTCTTGAATAGCTCTTTCATATGAGATTTTAATTGGCTGTATAAAAAAATCGTTATAATCAAAATTTTGGTGGCCATTTTCTCAAAAACGGTTTTTTTTCCCCCTTCAAAAAGAATATATGTTGTATATATACTATTGCTTAGTAGCTATGAAAAATTTGAAGATGGGATGCAAATGGGTTCAGGAGTTATGTTAGATTCAGTAAAAAAGGGTTCCACCTACCTTGCCACTGTGATATGTGATTCCCAATGCCACGTCAAAAGTCACTTCCCAGGGCCACGTCAGATTTCTCACTCTTTTGCCTAGTTCACGTCATACTTCATATGTTCCCAAGGCCACGATATACATGTCATAGGCTTTAAACCCCTTAAATGTTCTCTAGAAGCCCCTTAAATGTTATTTTGACACAAGGTGTGACACCCCTCTAATATCTTCTCTTTGGCTAACTGACTAAAGTTTTGACAAGCTACTCACTCTCCCCAACCCTCATTCCATGCAGCATAAAGGATGGTATTGTATTTAGAATCTCTATCCCTAAATCAATTGAAAACAAATAACTGTTGATAGCACAAAGACAATGAGTCACCGACTCCCAATGTTTCAGCTTAAACTCCCCCTTCCCCTTTTCCCCTTAGGTGAGTAGCTGAATACGTGTGTGATTGCTTGGCATTGGAATTCCACCCCTTCCCTCTAATATAGTGCAAAGGACAAGGCTAATTTTAACTCAATACACAGATAATCCCCGCCTACCCACTTGGCTAACAGGTCTACAGCCACCAGTTCTTAAACAACACTAATTACTATTCAATCTTATTAGAACTTGCTATTTGAAGTTTTAAATAGAATATTCATACATTCCTAGTGTTTATATATGCTTAATTTTTATAAAGTAGTTTTTGTCAGTCTTAAGTACAAAACATATTTTATGTGTTAAAAAGTGACACAGAAAAATGAGTAAATTTTCTAGAGTGTGTTGTATTCCATTGAGTAGCAAAGGACATGGTAATGTAAGAAAGAATCTTAGATCTGTTACACCATGGATGAGAGAACTCTTCCTAGAGTTATATGAAAATGCTAAAATTTGTGATAAATGCCGTAAGTTACTTGGTGAGATGCATAATAAAGCAACAGTCTGAAGCTGAACATATCCAGTCTGAAGAAAGCATCAATTTTTCAGAAGACAGTTGTGATGTTCTAGCATTTACTAAACATACAGCTATTAAATCATTAAATGATAGTTTAGTTACTTTGGGCGGTACACCAATCAAGAAGAAACATCTTTCAGAAACTAATTACTGTACAAAGAAACTGCAGAAAGTGAATGAAACTATTAAGAGTACAATTTTTACACACATGAGTCCAAACGAAGAAGCTTCAATATCAGTCACTGTCAGTGCAGAGAGTGTGATGATAAGCCAGCTGAAAGAAAAGTTTACATCATCAGATAGAAATATTAATGTCCAGATACTAACAGTGTTGCCTAAAAGTTGGAGTTTGGGTAAAATTCAGCAGGATTTTAGAGTAACAAATTACATGGCAAGAAAGGCAAGAGAGCTTATGAAATAAAAAGGTGTTATGTAGTCACCTGCTATAAAACCAGGAAAAAGCTTACCTAGAGAAAATGTGAACATTATTGAACCATTTTATTGTGATGATGCTGTTAGCAATCTTATGCCTGGGAGAAAAGATTTTGTTTCAATGAAAATAGATGGGAACAGGTGTCATGTTCAAAAAAGACTCCTACTATATACACTTAAAGAGGCTTACATGCTGTTCAAAGATAATCATCCAGAAATTATCGTGGGATTCTCCAAATTTGCTGATCTATGACCTAAGAACTGTGTATTCTCAGGATCAAGTGGTACAGACAGTGTGTGTGTATGTACACATCACCAGAATGTGAAGCTTATGATCAGTGGCTGCAGGATCAAATAACTGACTGCAGAAGAAGATATGCCAATTTCTGAATACAAAGATTGTTTATCCAGAGTAATTTGTAATCCGCCTTTACCAAAGTGCTACTTCGGAAACTGTGAATATTGTCCAGGGTATAGATGAATTGGCAAAAAGTTTGAAAATATCTATGAAAGTAACTTTGTTGACATGATAACATACAAGCAGTGGGTCAAAATGGACCGGTCAAACTTGGAAACTGTTTCAAAACCGGTGGATGAATTCTTGGATTCCCTATTTTAAAAACTAAAAGTCTTCTTAGTCATTCTTTCATTGCTAAAGAGCAAGCTAATTTTTTTTTCTGAGAAGAAAAAATCTTTGCAAGAGGCTGAGTATTTAGTGGTTTGTGACTTTTCAGAAAATTACTCATTTGTTCTTCAGGACTCAGATACAAGGGTTCCATTGGAACAATGCACAATCCACAATTCATCCATTTGTTATTTATTGTTTAAACTCATCAGAAGAACCACACACTGTTAAACAGGCAAGTTTTGTGATAATCTCAAGAGTGTCTTCAGCATGATACAACAACAGTTTATACATTTCAGAGAAAGCTAATCAAATTCCTTAACACTACTTTTTCGCCACCGGGAAAAATCACATATCTTTCAGATGGGGCAGCATCACAGTATAAAAATCGCAAGAACTTTAGAAATTTGAGTTTACAATCACCAAGACTTTGGATGCAAAGCAGAGTGGCACTTCTTTGCCACATCACATGGTAAAAATGCTTGTGATGGTGTAGGGGGAACAGTAAAGTGTTTTGTTGCTAGAGCCAGTTTACAAAAGCCCTATGCAGAGCAAATAATGACACCAAGACAGTTATATGAATGGGCAAGTCACAATATACAAGGAATGACATTCATGTTTGTGACAATAGAAGAATACGAAAATGTACAGATATTTTTGCAGGAGAGATTTGCAAACTCTAGATACATTCCTGGAACACAGAAGCTTCACTGTGTCATTCCATTGCAATCAGGGAAACTGATAACAAAGGTTTATTCTTCAGCAGAGGAGTCAAAACTTGAAAGTATCACGCAAGTCAAAGGACAGCTAGAAATTGAAGAAATACGTGGATTTGTTACTTGCGCATATGATGGACACTGGTGGTTGGGATGTGTTATCTTGGTAAATTAAAACACTGATGAACTCATCAGTTTTATACATCCACATGGACCAGCTCCATCATTTATTTACCCACAAGTTCCTGACATTTTAGTAGTGCATGTGTCATCAGTTCTTACAAAAGATTGAGCCCCTGACCGCAATTGGTAGAACATATGTTTTGACAAAACAGGAAGTTTCAGCTGTTCACAGTCAACTGGATACATATAAAAGAAATAACTAATATGCTTATGCGTATGTGTAAAAATTTCAGGTATGTTTATTATTTTTAGTACTGGTAATATATTTGTAGATTTAATTAATATTACATTTAAATAATATTTAAGTTTTCTTGTCAATTAGCTTCAAGGAACAATAAAGCAAACTTGTGTGACGTAAGGAAATTAATGTAAATGGAAATTCCTGTTTTACTGAATCTAACATAACTCCTGAACCCATTTGCATCCCATCTTCAAATGTTTCATAGCTACTAAGCAATAGTATATATACAACATATATTTTTTTGAAGGAGGAAAAAAAAACCGTTTTTGAGAAAATGGCCGCCAAATTATTGATTATAAAGATTTTTTTATATCTTTTTTTTAATATGGCCAATTAAAATCTCATATGAAAGAGCTATTCAAAACCTTTCCAAAAACACTTGAATCACTTCTATAGGTGCCCAGGTTACTGAAATATTCAATGTTAAAGTTAACAAGATGGTGACAAAATTGGTCGAAATNACTCCTGAACCCATTTGCATCCCATCTTCAAATGTTTCGTAGCTACTAAGCAATAGTATATATAAAGCTTTTTTTTTTTGAAGGAGAAAATAAACCCATTTTTGAGAAAATGGCCGCCAAATTATTTATTATAACGATTTTTTTATATCCTTTTTTTAATACAGCCAATTAAAATCTCATATGAAAGAGCTATTCAAGACCTTTTCAAAAACACTTGAATCACTTCTTTAGGTGCCCAGGTTACTGAAATATTCAATATTAAAGTTAACAATATGTGACAAAATTGGTCAAA
This sequence comes from Timema genevievae, assembly GCA_902155825.1. NCBI lineage: Eukaryota > Metazoa > Arthropoda > Insecta > Phasmatodea > Timematidae > Timema > Timema genevievae. The sequence goes on from CABFWO010004899.1 coordinate 40,467, forward strand.
ATCGCAAATTTTGCACCTCTGTAACTTCATAAATAAAAAAGATATGAACCTGGAATTTTTTATAGTCACATATCTCAAGTGGTTCTTTCACTATGCCAAATTTTTAAAAAATTAAAAAATGTGAGGTTGAGGACCTTGTTGACTTGACATGTCTTAGTTATTTAGACAAACCTAAGAAGACAGCAAATCAAATAACACCGAGATTTATCAAGTTTGCTATTTTTGAAAAGGTAATCATATAATTAAAAAACTCACTAAAGTCACTAGTAGGCCTAAAACATAAAAATGTAAATATTGACTAGCTTATGTTTTGTGTTGGAGCAAGTCCTTTGCATTAGGGCCTATAATAAGAAACACGACCGCTTATCTTAAATTGTAATGAGTATAACTTAATAGTCAATGGATTTCAACAGTTATATTTGAATTAAAATGGACAGCAATGATCAGCTAGAAATAGGACATATAACAGTAAAAACAAAAAAAAAATATTGTCAAATTGTAGCATATTTCTTGCCTACCCTGTAAGGGAACAGTGTGATTAGGTATATATGTAAGCCTACTTAAAAAAGTTTAGCTATAGAAGTGAAATAAGAGTATAATTTGAACTAAATCTATTTACTCTTTAGTATTTTAGAAAACATTCTAAAACAGTAATATTTTTTAGTAAGGAGTGTTACAATATGAAATAATAAGACTTGAAATTTGATGTTCTAATAACATTTTTATGTAATCAAATGGAACTAAATCATCAAAAGTTCAATAATAATGATAAAAAGAATTTTTTTAAAAAGTAAAGTTAATAAGAGATTTAATAATGTTACTGTAAGTTCTTTTTCTATTTAAGATGTAGAATGTTGAATAAAATTCAATATAAAATACAATGACAATAGAAATCTTTTGAATAAAAATGAGATTAAATGAGCTATAAAAATTGACTAGTGATGAAAAGTTATGAAATTAAATTATTGCTATGATCAAATAATACATAAAAAATTGATAAGTATTTGTTAAGACATTTTAAATAAACACTAGATGAATAAAATTTGAAATATATGTTGCCCTATTGGTACACTTTAAACAAGTTAAAGTGTATCATTAAGGCATATCAAAGCACTATCTACATGGTAGATTGAAAGTAACATGTAAATTTAAATGACATATGTTATAATCACAAATTGTTAATAAACAGTTATAATAAAAAAGTATAGACGTGATAGTCAAGAAATAAAATTGAAGAAGAGATACTCATAAAATAATGTTTATAGTTATGGATATATTTTTTTAAATTTAATGTGAAACAATATGTGATTTCGAAGTCTTAAAATGAAATGTAATCCCTTAGGCCTCCGCACATGGGTTGACTGTTTTACAACGCGAGTTTTAAACCGGTTGCACATGTAACCGTTTGGTGACCTTTCATGTGTAGGGGACACATGGGTCGACAGAAATGGGACCAGTTTTAAATCAGTTTCCAACTGGTCACGTGTGATTGTGCTTACAGGTTGCAAAACGGTTTCATTTGTATGGTTGCATGGTGTTAAATTGTTGAAGACGTGTTATTCCAGCGTTTTTTTAGAGTATATTCTTATTATAGCGTTGTTATAGCATAAATTCTTGACATTTTGAAGTGTTGTTTGTTGACATTCGAAATGAATGATCAGGCATAGAATATAAAATTCGTTGAATAGGTGGAAAAGCGTGAAGTGCTATATAATTATAAGCTTCCTGGGTACTCCAGGTAAGACATTACTGAAAAAGCATGGCAAGAGGGCAGCTGAAGTAAAAATTACAGGTATGTAATGGTATTTATTTTATTTATTATTTTTTGTTGGGTATTTATTTAACAACACACACTGCTAATATTGTTAATCGGTAATATTGATTAATAATATTATTCCCTATTTCTGGTACAGTGTATTTCCATTGCCAGGGAAGAAAGAAAATAGTTTGCCAAATAATTCCTTAAAGTAGCCGCCAAAGAACCGCCATGTATTACAAGTTGTCTTGTCATGTTGATAGTTACTCTCACCATCTCGTTATCTTCTGCCATATCTGGTGGCCCATAATCAATCCCCTCTCGTTTACGTACCTAGTTGTGGAGGATGCAAGCAGCTTTTACAATGTCATTCAATGTTCCCACTTTTCGACATCATATGGGCCCATTTAATACCGCGAACTTTTCTGCTGCCATTCCAAAGATGCATTCAATTGTTTTCCTTCCTCGGCTCAATCTGTAATTGAAAATCCTTTTCACATTGTTTAGGGTTCTTTTTGCATAGCGCCTCATTACATTGCGTGACAATGGGAAGGCTTCATCTCCCACAAAGTAGTAAGGACATGGACAGTTTGTTTCATCGTATCTCAACGAGGAAGGTGAAGGAATGTCAAAACCCCCATGGGTCATCCATAATTTCATTGCACTGGTGTTGAAAATACCTCCATCAGTGTTTCGTCCGGCGTGACCTGGTTCAATCATTGTGAAAAGCCCATCTGCATCACAGCACGCCATTAGAATGGTAGAATGGTATAACTCGTAGTGAGATGATGATTTTGAGAACCAGTATTTGGAAATTTCTCTATTCGGATGTGCTTCCCGTCCACACCCATGATGCAGTTGGGAAGGTTCCATATCATCTCAAAACGATCAGAAATTATTTTCCATTGAGCTCCTATAGGTACAGGCATATAAATTTCATTCAATTACAGATTATTTTAGTAGGGACTTTAACAATAGCTCCGATTGTGGTTTCCGCTTTTGCAAAATATAAAGAAAGTGACACAAATGTACATCCTGTTGCCAAGTACCTGTAAAACAAGTAAATAAATCAAATATAAAATGAAAAACATACATAAATATTATTTTATTTTTATTTTAGTGCTACTGTATTTTAACATAGTATGTAACTGTATTCATTTCATTGATTTCAGTGGCTGAGTGCAAAGAGAAGTGGCGTAATATTCATACAGTTTTTATACATAAACTGAAACCTCCGCTAGGTGGATCCGGAAGAAAGGATAAGGCATACTATTTGGAAGATGCCATGCAGTTTTGTGTGCCATTCATAAAAGTGTTGGCTCCTCCCTCATCCGGAAATTTGCCACAATACCACTGCATGAAACGACAGACAAAATATTTGAAAATTCAGAAAGATATGATGATGATAGTGGCTCTATGGAGGATTCATCCGACATTGTGCAGTCCTCACAAGCATCATCGCCGCCACCACCACCACCTCTGATACAAGCACAATCCCACCTTCTCCCCAGCATCAGCTGAGAGAACAGTACTGCCTCAACCAACTCGAGCTAAGAAAAACCTGAATGTCAGAAATAAATCGGCAGCGGACGCAGATAAATGTGTGGCTGAATATTTCGAAGCCAAAAAAAGCAAGACTGGAAACAAGTGCTAACGTAGAAGCTACTAGCTCTCACAAAATTGAAAGGAAAGAGGCTCTCAAAATGTTTCTACGGAGCTTGATACCTGAAATAGAAGAATTTACTGATTCTCAAATTAAACTATTCAAACGCAAAATTGTCAACGTTATTGATGATATATCAACCCCATCACTGCTCCACTCTTCACCATTTATCACAATTGGCTCACCACAGTCAGATTCAATGCATACCTCTGGGATTTCACATACCTCTGCAATTTCTCCTGTTTCAGAGTCATTACAGGAACAAGCATCGCCGGCACATCAGTTCTATACAGACTTTGCAGGGGCTCTCAACTCCAACTATTAAAAAATGTGAAAATTTTACTTCAACTACATTCCTTAAGATATGAACAGAGGTGTATCTTTCTTAGTTTTTTAATGTATTTTTTATTTATTTAAATTGGACTTTGGTAATTTTGTGTTTAAACCAAAATAATGAGTAATAAATAAAGCTTACCTCAGAGTTATTAATATTCTTTATTCTGCAATCACACATTCGCTCATATTTGTGTCCATCTTCTGTATGGTAGGAACAACTAGCTTTACTAATTCCATGTAAGAATCTTTGGACATTCTGTAAAATGCTATAAACTTGGTGTCTGTTTGATTCTATTGTTCTGCTGCTACAAACAACCTGCACTTGATATTTCTCTCTACACCAATATTCCCTTCGTACTGCTCATCATAGTCTGCGGTATTGATAATAGTCAACTATGTCTTCTTTATCTGAACTAATACTTGACACGTTGCCAAAACTAGCTTCAAGAATATTACTAAAAGTGTTTCCATCGCAACACTATATACTACTATGTAATATGAAACTTTCGACTGATCCAGACTCAGTCGCGTTTGTGTGTGGACAAAGAACATCAATCGATTGCAAACCGGTTGCACAATAGTCTGATGTGCAACGGTTTTGAAACTTGTGTTGCTAAACAGTCGACCCGTGTGCGAAGGGTCTTACTCCTCTAAGTTAAGGATGGTTAAAAACCAGCGGTTGAAATTTAACTCGACATGTTTCGGTATTTTAAAATACCATCATCAGGAATTGTAATTACAAAGCACAAATTTTACTGTTTATATCATGATTGTTAAAAGGTTATTTAGTTCCATTTGACTACATAAAAATATTATTACAACATCAAATGTCAAGTCTTATTATTTCCTATTTACTCTTACCATAACCTAGTACTACATCATCTTTCCTGTAGATTATTTTTGAGGACATAAGTATGACTTGGTGTGTTGTGAAAATAAATGCCAAAAGTTGTTTTTGCACTCCACCTTGGTCAAAACCACTTGGTCTATAGCACTTGATATAACCAATTCAATTGTGAATTTACCTAATGCTGACCCATTATCCTCTGCAGTGTATGATGTCATACTTTCATAAAAAAATTGAAATGTTTATTTGTTCAGATTATTTGAATTTTGAATGTATTAACACATGAAAGGTTAAGTTAGGTTGGGTAATAAACATAATTACATAAAAGGTTTCAAAGCTATATTTGTATAGTAATAACTAGTTTGAACCTTAATTTAGGCTTTTATATTAATTATGTCATTAACGTTTACACTATGGCGTGGCAGCCGTTTGAATTGGTTTAGTTGCGATGGAAAGTTGTGTGAGCTCATATTTAAATTCATTAGTTGGTGTTAAATATTTTTTCGAAAAATATAAAAAGCAAATGTGTCTCAATTACTAGAGTTGGGTCTTCTATTTTTTTTTTAAATGTGAAATGTGGTTACGTTAAATGATTATTTTGTTTCTAAAAACAATCTTTTTTTTGTATAGTTTGAGGTGTGAAATATTTTCGCGAATGAGACATGATTTACAGGTAGGCCCTATCCTATAACTTAAATGAGTTACTTTCTTAATTTCTTCTCCTCTTTCCTAATCGATGAACCGTCTTTATTCACTTAGTAAAATATATTATAAAATGTGAATATTTTGTTTGGAATAAACAGTACTATACATTAAATGCATGAAATTTTGTGTACCATCCCCCGGACACTCTTTTTTAAGCAGTAGTCGTTAGTATCTATTTTTCAATAATATAAGAGAATGTCCACGCTAACTTTGAGACCACACACGACCCAAATTAAAATGCATTGAAATAGAATGCATACAAAAAATATTTTATGCACATTATCTATTTAAATAATTTGTCTGTCAAACAATAACTGAAGCCTACCTATGATAGGAGAGAACAATAGAATGTAAAATTAAAGAAGTCGTTTGATTAGTATTTTGAGCACATTAATCCAAAATGTTCTAAATTACTATATATCTTAAACAAATTAATCAATAGAATCAACTTTCTTTACAAGTCACCAATAAAATACCTTTATTAGTACGGTACGTCAAGTGTCTTTGAGCTCTCGCCCTAGAAGCATTCGCCGCAATTTATATAAATCAATAATCAATAACGTTTTGTAATTCATCTCCTTCTTATACAATTCATTTAAAAGTCAGTTTATAAATAGACAGCTGTTTACACTTTTAAAGTGTCGCATAACTTTTATCATGGAAAAGGAGTTTATTTTGCGAGCCACCAGTTTAACCAACTAGTATTACCAAAATCCCACAAAGGTGTTGAATTAATCTAATTTTCTTCTAGAGTTGGTAGGACCTCTTTACTTGGGGAAAATAATGTAAAAGGTGATGATGGAGGATCATTGATATCTATACTATAACTGGATGGACATTTGTGGCTGAAATTTTCGAGCTGTCGTCTGCATACCATTGGGTAAGAGAGAAAGAAACTTTCGGGTATCTCTATCTCTCTTTCACCCATACAAGGCAATGTGGCATTTTGACATCGTTCATTAATTTGATTGATTATATGAGATACATCAATGTGAGAGTGGTTAAATTAAATAAATATGTTAGTTAAAGCTTTGAAGAGCATATAATAGTTCAAAACAGGTTAGTTTTTTCTTTAAATAAGTTGATGTAGTCTAATATGTACGATGAATTTTGAAGGAAGCTTACTTTTAAGTCTTTATCTCGTACCAGAATCCTACCCTATATTTGTGTCTAGTTAGGATAAAAGACCTTCCAGAAGGAAATTTCTACTTCTGTTCTAAATTGCCGTTCATCCTACCAAAATATTATATATATGATAGTATTCTGGTACGAAATAAAGCCTTACAGATTGGAATTATTACTAAAATCCGGGTTTATAAGATACTGTACTTCCTACAAGCCAATAACCTAAATTATCATTTGAACGTAAGACTTCTACACAAAGTGTGTCATTCAAACAAATGTAATACAGTTTTTAGCTAACTTGTTTCATTATAGTTATCGAAATGTCAACATAATATGGTTTCTGAAAGATATGAGCCAACTTAAAAAAAACAGGTATTATTACAATAATACTTTCCACAAGCCTATAACCTAAGTGATAGTTTGAATGCATGGCAACTATTCAAAGTTTGTCATTCAAACAAATGTAATCAATTTTTAAGATACCTTGTTCATTATATTTATCGAACTTTCAATAAAATATGGTTTCTGAAACCAATATACACGCTAATAACCAACTTTAAATATAAGTGTTGTCGTGGCAGACTGTAAACAACATTGATGATAACTACATAAAAATTGAAATATCTAAGGTTTTATTCGTATTTGTACAGTATTACCTGTAAAACTGGATTGTATATCCTTTAATGTAAATGTTTCTTCAGGAAAGTATGGTATAATACTTCACTATTTTCAAACAATAACACTTTTATTCATCAGAGACATGTTTTCGCATAAGAACATTTAAAGAAACCGTTAAATCTTTCCCCCCCTCAGTGTAGCAGACGATACACTTGAGCGTCACGCTTTTGTCCTTGGAATGTGCATGTGTATGTCCATCCAGTTATACTATAGAGATCAATGTGGAGGATACGCAAGAAAAGGCTCATGATTTTGCAATCTTTACAGCAAAATATTTTTTAGCCAAAATGAATATAATATTGCTTCAGTACAAACATAGAATTTAATTTTCTTCGCATGTTAATATTAACAGTTGTTGAATATCTGTCATGAGGATAGTAGCATTAGATGACAAACATTTTAAATTAAGAGAAAAGGTTAACATAGAATTCCAGGACACACTTGACAGATATTCAAGAACTGTTTAAGACACCGTGTGGCTAAAATTAAACTCTATATTATTCTGAAGCAATATTTTATTTATTTTGACCAAAAAAGTTGAGATATTAAGGCCCAATCTTACAATATCATGTTATTCTATTCGTTAGGGATTAACATAAGGTTAAGCGAAAACGACCACTTAAAAAGACTGCTAAAAATCTTACCTATTCTCACGTTCCCTACATCCCCACCTTACTACGTTATTTTAAAATAATTGAAGTCAATACATGATTAAAATACATTGACATGACAAAGTTCCTGATGAAAGATTAATTTGCTGCAAATTGGTTTTCTAAATACTTCAATCAATTTATAAAACGTACATCAAGTTGGCCCGCCACATTTTCTAAATTGATTTAAATTCTTACAGTCAACTGTACTACGTTTGTGCTTATTTGTAACCGAGATTAAACGTTTGTTCTGTTAAATTAGGTGTGTACCTGATTTATAAAGACGTTAACGTGGTGAGGCAACTTGATTTCAAGATGGCCTGCCACATTTTTCCAAACATCTCATCGTATTTATAATTATGCCATTTTGTTGTGCTCCGTTTGTGCTAATGTGTACCCAAAATTTAGCTTTTTTGCTGCCAAACACGCCCATAGTAACGATTTTAATGTGGGGGTCCAGCTTCTAATATAAATGTACTATTGTGTCTTATCAACAAAAGGGGGTAACGTCGAGATGAATAAAAATTTATGTGTTGGGCGCCACTCCTAGAAACTAGGAGAAATAATAATAATAATAATAATAATAATAATAAAAAACACAATAAATACAAATAAACTTTAGCTCGACTAACTTAGATAAAGGCACGATGACTCTAAATGTTCGAGACCACTGGGTGTGCTCGGGAACGTTTACCTGGATATTACAATGTCAATGTTACAATGGTGTGCTGTAAGTCTCTACAAGAGTTGAGAGTACTTAAAAAAAACACGAGCAATTTAAATAAAATGGATCATTAAAACAAAATGTACTAATTGAGATTACAATAAAAAAAATTGTTGAAACTTTTGTGGATTATTATTATCATTATTATTATTATTATTATTATTATTATTATTATTGTTATTGTTTCCCTTTTACTACATTCCAATCCTACCTATGGAAATCCGAATAAATATAATGCTAATATGACAAAATAAAATATATGGTACCTATTACATAAATTCTTAAACAAAGTTAAACAATTAAATGAACAATCTCTGAACAGGATTAAATTTAGGAGTTTTAATATATATAATAATAGAGTGAAAGAAAATAATATATATATATATATATAGGCTAAACTTTTATAGAATATATAGTTTTGAGTAAGACAAAAAAAATGGTATTGTTGAGGAAAAAGAAAAAAGAAATCAATAGAATTAATATTTTTACATAAAATAAAATATTAATCAATTCTCTGGAATAGATAGAGTCTGAATGTATTTAGTCCTTTCTGAAAGTTTTTGCACAAATCCTGGTAGCTTGATAAAAAGAGAGAAAGAAATATATTTAAAATTGAAGATTTGGCTGGATCTCACCAATGAATTCATCCATGTTGAAACAGAATGTCTGAAGTCTGTTTCCTTTTATTTATTCCAACTCGTCCACAATTTGAAGAAATAAACAGTCTAGTTCGTCTCCAGACACTTAACTTTTCATTTGAGTACGTGCACTTTACTTTCCAGCCATTGTTCCACTTTAAAATTAAATTTAGTTAGGAGCTAAACAGATTTTGCTCCATGTCAAATGACACTCCGGAAGAAAAAAAAAACCCTCATCCTTTTCAAATAATGTTCTAAGAATCAAATTTAAAACCGTTCTATTTTCTACCAAGTCCAAAGAGAAAACTAATACATTAAAATAAAACATAAAGGGTTGGCTATGGACTGAATATAAAATAAAAAATGAAAATTTAATATCAAGATTTAAATATATGTCAGTGTTTCTTAAAAGAATTAAATGTTTATTTTAATCTGTCAAAATTGAAATGCGCGCTATTTTAGAGGTATTTACATCTCGCCTTCTTTTTCTTTTTTTCTTACTACTTTTACAATCACGAGACTCGCCACTCACTTGTTCATCATATCTGCGCATGCGTTGAAATAAATCATGGCCGACATTCAAAATAAATAGAAGAAGAAGTCAACAGACCTCTTGGAAGGAAATTAATATGTTTAATAAAAGGTAAGTGTTCTTCCTTAGGTCAAAATTAATTGTTTAAATTATTCAAAACAGTGTTAGATGTTCTTCCTTCCGTCCTTTTAATTTATTTAAATGGATGTAAATAGTATTATTTGTCACGCCGGCGACACAGCGTGTTTCAAACGAAAATAAATAGGAAACAATTGAAAAAGATTGGGAAAAATATAGGGAAATAAATGGTAGGGTGGCAAATAACGTTACAAGCTTGATGTTTGTTCTAACTTAACGACGGTATGGTTTTGGATTTATTATTTTATTTTCAGTGTTTACAGGCCCGGTATCTTACAAACTTTAAATTCGGGCCGTTTTTCCACATAATTCTGACTTTACTTTAACAATTACAATGTGAATTTACTTTTTTTTTAGATTATAAAAAAGGTTTTGGCTCTTAGTTTAGTTGAAATTCAACTACCTCTAGTTACAGTTGGTCCACCCCAGGTGTATTACGCCCCCGGTACCCTCCCCCGTTGGTCCCTCCGTAGTGCCCGGGATTTCACTCCCGAATCCACCAAGCGCCCAGCAGAGACGGGCACCCCCCTATTCGCCACCTGGGGAGGCACCCTATCGGAGTTGGTGCTCCACCAACATTATAGCCACAACACTTCCATTTTCACCTATCCTTCCACCTTTGGCAATTGAATTTCCTTATCTACCCACTACCTAATTCCCCCCGTCCCTAAATTAGCTATTCTAAATACTAAACTAAGCTAAACTAATCTAAATTAACTATTTTATTCCCATTTCTGCCGGGAAACTTCGTCACACCGATGGTACCAGAGGGACGCTGGCAGCCGCCTTTCTCCATCTTGACTCTGAGGGCCCATAAACCACAATTTACCTCTATTGTTTCCAAGGTGATCATATGGTGCAGGGAACCCCTCAGAGTTAATGCTATGGGATTAGGAATTGGGGAGGTTGCAATTTGGAGGAAGTGAACCCAGATTTGCATGGAGGGAGAGTGTAAAACCGTTTTGGAAAACCACCCCCAGTTTACCCAACCGAGATTCAAACCTTGATCTCCCCATCCTTGGTAGTCTAGCTCAATACGACTGGCGCGTTAGTTATCTACACCACCGAGGTGAGTGATGTTATTAATTATCTGAACAGGTAAGACACGATGATAAAAAATCTGTTATATACAATGTTAAAAAAATATGTAATTTTCAAATAATCAAAATTCAAAAGTTTAACTGAACCATTAACTTTAATAATCAATTTTTAATTGCTAATCACTCAAAATGTGTAGGGGCACAAAACCTTTTCTTGGTAGTACAAAATAATACTAATCTTTGGTATTCTTGAAAGCTCACAATTAAAAAATAGTACAAGTTAATTAATCTGATAGGTTTTTTTTTACTTGGTACCTGGTAGGCCAAGAACATATCATACTCGGCATAACTTTGACACGAGAGCTTCTCGGAAATAATTTGCCATTCAACGTGAACTCTTGGTAATCAGTACTTAATATGCTATATAGGTTATCCCATGTGGAAAAATCATATCTGACAAATATACCCCGATCTGGGGCAGATCTTGGACATATCTGGCATTCCCAGATCTGGACAGATCCAGTTCTGATCCACATCCACATGGGTGACAGTGATTGTGATTTTAAAATATTAGAGGATAATTATACTAATACATATTCATAAAGCGAGTTTTTTAGATTGACTTGGATACATCTGGGTATTTAGTATTATCGACCAAGTGGTTCCGACAAAGGTGGAGCACAATAAATCATTTTAGTCGTTTTTGGTAAGCAATACCAGCTGGTAGGTTAGCTTAGGTATGCCTAAATATTCTGCGAATTGACGCAAAATAAACTAATTAATTTTATTCTTAGTTAGATCAGTACTTATTTTGCCTACGTCTAATATTTGCAAATCGTACCAAGCTAAACGCGTTCTCCCAAAAATAGCCTGCAGAAAACATTAAGTAGCCCAACGTATGAAGGCCTAGCTCATTATAATACCATGTTTTTTGTATCTATAACTAAATGTGTGATTGTTTGGCTTCGGTATCTAGCTATCTACAAAGATTTTACGGACCACTCATTTGTTCCCTGTTCCATCTTTGTGGAAGATGTTAATCTTTACCATTTACAGCCCCACCTCCTTTCTATAGACCATGATAATGACTTGATTTTACCATTGATACCTATAATATATCTGGATGGACATATGTGGCTGAAATTTTCAGGCTGTCGTCTGCAAACCAATGTGTAAAAGAAAAGGAAACTTTGAGGTATCTATTTCTCTCTTACACCCATGTAAGGTATTGTGGTATTTTGACATAGTTCATTAATTTGATTGAATATATGAGAAACATCAATGTCTGATTAGTTAAATGAAATAAATATGTTAGTAAGAGCTTTTAAGAGCATATCAAAGTTCAAAACTGATTAGTTTTTTTCTTTGAATAAGTTGATGTAGCCTATTATATACGATGATTTTTGAAGGACGCTAAATTGTAAGGCTTTATATCGTATCAGAATCCTACCCTAACCCTATAGTTGTGTTTAGTTTGTATAAAAGATCTTCCAGAAGGAAATTTTTATTTCCGTTCTAAAGGGACGTTTATCCTACCAAAATACTAATATATAATAGTGTTCTGGTAAGAAATCAAACCTTAAAAATTGGGATTATTACTAAATTCAGGGTTTAGAAGGTATCATGCTTCCTATAAGCTCATAACCTAAATTATCATTTGAAAGTAAGACTCCTACACAAAGTATGTCATTCAAACAAATTTAATACAGTTTTTAGCTAACTTGTTTCATTATAGTTATCGAACTTTCAACATAATATGGTTTCTGAAAGCAATATACAAGATATGAGTCAACTTTTTTAAATTGTAATATAATAATACTTTATACAAGCTTATAACCTAAGTGATAGTTTGAATGCATGGCAACTATACATATTTAAATATGTTAAAGATTGTATTCGTATTTGTACAATATTACCTGTAAAACTGATTTGTATATCCTTTATTGTAAATGTTTCTTCAGGAAACTGTGGTATAATACTTTAATTTTTCAAACAATAACACTTTTACTTATCAGATACATGTTTTCGCATAAGTACATTGATATAAACCGTTAAATATATCCTCCTCCCCCCCCACCTCCCCAGCTCCGCAGTGTAGCAGACGATAAACTTGAGAGTCACGCTTTGCTCCTTGGCATGTGTGTGTGTATGGCCATACAGTTATATTATGGAGATCAATGGATTATTTTACTAACGTAGTTTTGATTTAACTTCAAAATAACCAAAACATTAGCTGTGTAAATGTTCTTATCTTTTGTTTAGTTACTAAGTAGATAGTTAATAAGTTAGAATATCTACTGCCCTCAATTCACCAAATCATACGTCTTGAGTAAGACTCACTCATCTATGAGAAATATAATAATTATTGTGTTAGTGGGACATATAATTCTTTTAGGTTGACAGAGAAAACAAGTGAACAAAACTATTTGTGTGTGTAGTCAACTTGACTTCACTTCAATATTTTCCATCTAAAGGTGAATTCACAAGTACACTGAAATTTGAAAGCAATACAGTAACTGTGGATTCACACGTTGGCTATAAAACGCGAGAAGTGCTGAGATTTGGTAACGTGACAGTTCTGATCCAATCTAAAGAAGTCCACTTGGCCACCGTAGCCCGCACTGCTCGATTAAAGATAATTTCAACTTTTCCGGCACTTATACAGAAAAACGGCCAAGAAGACCCGATCAGCGCATGCGCAAGCTTTCAAACATGCGTTATTTATAAATACAGCACATTCTCAAGATGGCTTATCTCAAAAGCGATGATGAAAAACGACAGTTTATTGGAAGTCAAGCGTTTTATCGATGACAAAATCAAACCCAGGCAGTAAGTAAAATATCAAATTTTATTTTAAATACAGTAACTTGCACTGATTGTAATATTTTCATTTTTATGTTTCAAGTTTCATGCATCATGGGTAAACAGAGATTACCAACTGCCCACGAGTGTGTGAACTGCTGCATCACTAAGCGGTGCTGACTTACTCTACTGCTTTCAAATTTCAGCGTACGTGTGAATTCACCTTTAATCAGCAGCGCTTAGTAACTTTCAAGCTTATCTCTGAGTAATGTCAAATATTTATAAATCACGTCTTTTATTTCAGGCTTCAAATCACAGTTAAAAATGTTTGGTAAAATTTCATAGCTATCTTCGTTCACCTTCCGAGACCAAATTGCTAACTTGCCTCTTAAAGCTGAAATTTTGTCGGATGCAGTCAAAAGTTCTCATCCTTTCCTTGCAGACTGGAACACGTTTTATTAAAGAGCTCAAATATATCGGTCATAAAAGCTAATTTGGTTCACCATAGTCTATTTATAAGCCGATCTAAACAATAATTTTTATTTTCGCGCTCGAATAACTCCAACATTGCCTCTCTAAGCTCATAAAAATGACTTAACATTCGTTCTCTAGAAAGCCACTGCACTTCAGTATGAAGAAGAAGAGTTGACATTTTGCTCCAATTTCGTGGTATGTATGACCAAATTTGCGTGGTTTAAGAGGTCTACTTTTAATGAAATTTACTATCTTACAACTTTGTCCAAAACTGTCTTTAAATCTTCACCAACAGTTTTTGTAACCAGCACTTTCCTGTGTAGACAAAAATGTGTGGTAACTATTTTCCCATTTTATTTTTTGGACAATTAAATAAAGCCTTTTGTAGCCCTTGTCATTGAAGGACAAACATGCGTACATATTCCAACACAGTTAAAACAAGATAAATTAGTTTTTTCCATGTGGTCATTAAAACTTTTAAAATGTCTTCTCCTCTTGTATTAAGAGGAATTTCCAAGCAACACAAATACCGTTCAGGATTTTTTTCTTCATAAATAAAACGTATGTAAGCCAGAAGTTGAGCAAGTCCACTTGAATCAGTTGATTCGTCAGCCTGAATTGCAAACATGGCACTGTTTTGTCCAATTTTATTTCTCATTAAATTTTCGATGTTTTCATATAAATCCTGAATCCTTCACCCAACTGTATTGTCAGCCAAAGGAATCTTCTTAATTTCATCTTCATATTATGGGACAAACATAGTTTTTATGATATTACAAAATGCTGGAATAACTGTGTTTTCCCCATATGAGTGTGGTAGAGAATTTTGTTGCAATTATCTCAGATATTGGTAACTTGCTTCCTGAGCTTTTTCACACTTCTTAGAATATATATCACTCTGTTTTGGTTTGTTATTTAACATCTCTTTGAACTAATCAACAGATTTTTTTTTAGGTGGCTGTGTTTAACAGAAAAATGACGCAGCAGATTATTTGGCACCATACTCTCATTAGACAGGTTTTCTCCGCAAACTAAACACTCCGGCATGGTATTGCTCTTGATGCCAGACTACGTGAACGCCATGATCAAATAATCATCACTATATAATCATACTTTACCTTTTGTGAATTCGGTGCTGTCAATGCCTGATGAGAATGAACACATTTTCTTTTATGTTGAAGCCTCAACATTAATTGTTTTGTTATTAGTAGTTTTTACAACGTCTGTTGAATCATCTTCAACGTTAGCGATAATTCTCTTTCTCACAATAAATGTATCCATGACTATCACAATACATTATTATTATTATTAATATTATTATCATCATCATCATTATTTAGCACCACGTCTTAATACCCTTTTGGGTTATACGCTAACACGATACAAATAAAGAGTTACTTTCCATAATATAAAAGTGTTATGGATAACCATTTTAACTCTAGTGAAAACATAGGACTATTATACAATCAGACACAATAATAAAAGTAATGTGAACGCAGAAACAACTACGGTACACTGCTACTGTGTGGTGACATAGGCACTACTGAGCTCTGAGATTAGGGTCGTAAGAATGCCACTATTAGTGGACCCGAATTCTTAGAAACGTTTCTTTTCTTACTAAGATAAGATATCCAAGAAAAGACCGTCATAAAAGATGGTAGCGCTGTAGTTTAGTCCCGGGCACACTATAGGTAGCGAGTTTTTTTTCAGGGCAAAAACCTACTTGCTCCCCCCTTTCACTAAGGGGGTGTTCTTGCTTACGGCCTTACGTTTATGAAATGATCGTTGAGAAGAGTCTATGCACGCCTACTACCACATCCCGCGTCGCTCAGTGGAGAAGGGCGTGGTCCTAGAGCTGTTGGCACTGACTGGTCCCTTAAAGTCAGGGTCAGTCCCGGAGAGTGTTGATGTTTGGGCGCCACCTCGTTGGCGATAGCGAGACTGAA